>VZRL01006968.1:0-33963 GCA_013397895.1 Origma solitaria | reverse complement strand
ATCCAGAGGTCCTGGAGTTATGGCTGTAGACAACTTGTCTTTCAGCTTTACGGTGCACATGTAGTGGGACCAGCACAAACAGGACCTGTCTGACCTGTTCATGAGGTCCTGCATGGTGCATCACTCTGTGCCCACCAAGCATGGCTTGGTTTGGGTGTGATTGACTATCTGTGGCTATCTAGAAGCTGCTGGACTTGCTGTGCAAATCCATCCATCAGTACTGGAGTTTAATTTCTCCTCTTTCTCTGTTCATGCCCAAGATAACTTCCATGTGATGGCGAAGTCCCAATATCAACTCTGGACTTCATCCTGCCATCATTTCTGTTTGAAAAAAAAAGAAACTGCAGCAGGCTGGTAGATAAGTCACTCTCTGAGGTGTAAATCTAGAGTGGGGTCTGTCTGATTGGTCATCCAGGGCTGTGCATCTCACAGGACACCTCCCAAAGGAAGGGCACATCCTGGAAGCACCAGGGAGGGTGTGCAGGTGGCAGGGAGAGGGGAACTGCAAACTCAGGGTCTGCAGGTGAGGCTCAGGTGGGTGGCAGCACATCCTACAGCAACTCCCAAGGAGCTGCCTCTCCCATCACGTGTCCTACACCTGCTCCCTGGCTCTCCAAGGATCAGCCTGTGTGCCTTGTGCTCAGGCACGCACGGGTTTGGAAATGCACGCCATAAACTCAGGGCATGCTGCATAATAAGCCCTTCTCCTGTGCACTGCACTTCCTGAAGGACCAGGCTGATTCCTCCCGGGAAAGGTGCCTGGTGGTACAGTCATTAGGGAAAGGAGGGGTGAGCACTCTCTCCCAGGCTGATTGCAGAGCCACCCTCCCTCGCCCATTCGGTGAAGATTGCCCATCTCCACTGTGTGAGTCAGAGCATCAAACCCTCTTTTGGGACAGCTGCCTTGTATCAATGACCTAAAGAGGGAAAAAGAGATCTTTAACCTTCCCTTTGCTATGAGTGAAGGAGCTTTCAGAAATATTCTGTAGGTATATTCTGCCCTTCTCTGCCCCGTCTGTGCTCCTCCATCACTGTGGTGCTTGTGAGGGATTATTACAACACATATTTTTCTCTACAGCGGGCAAGTTCCCAGCTCCAGGAGGCTGACAGGCCTTGTGTAACTTGTCATTACTCATCAGCACTCCCTATGCTCGTTTAGATCTCAGGGTGTGGTTTTAATTAGCTGATTTTGTAATAACACCCAGGTGACTTGGTGATGGATAGTCACCCTAGAAACCTATTAAGCAGGAGTGTAGTGGCTCCATGTCCTTAGACTACGCTTTCAGATTGCTGTTTGCTTCTAGAAATTGAGCTTGTGGGGTTGCTCGTCTGCTCTTCCCCACAACATCCAAACCCGTTGGTGCGTAAATCCCACAAAAATTATCAGCCCTATAGATATTTCATTGACATGTGCAACCAGGCAAAAGAGAAAGAATATGGTAAGTGCCTGGACTGGGGGTCCTGTGCTTGTTTTAGAAAGTCTGTGTGGGAAGGAACATGTGTGAATGCACCCCAGCTATGGGGGGGAACAATCATTGCTCACAACTCGGTTTCTAAATCTGAGCAAACCTATAAGTAGGTGTTTTATGATCCCATAACATAATACAAAGTTATATTTTTTCCTGTTTTTTGCATGGTTAGGTGTATTGGGTCAAACCACTACATTGTGGAACATTGAAAAAAAATCCTTTTACTAAATACATATGACTGAGGATTTAGCTTCCTTTGATGTTCAAATATTGTTAATTTTTATTTGATACAATTTTAATCTTTCAGGAAATATGTTTCCTTTGCATACAGAACAGCCCACCCATGATACAGCTGTTGTCCCAAGCACATCTTGCTTCTGCTGTTTTTTTATCCTTACAGTCTGTTCTTAGGCCTCTTAATTTGGAAGCTGTTTTGTTGGAGTTTTTCGGGTGGCTTTGCCGAAACTTTGGTTTGGAAAGTGCAAGTGGTGCCAAGCCTTGGAAATACCAATTGTTCTTTGCAAAGTCAAATCCATTTTTCACAGTGACCTTGCTTTGACCTTGTTATCAGTCTTGCCATGAATAGTGTGACCCCTAATTAGTCCATCTGTCAGCTGTCCAGGCTCACGTGATGGGACAGGAGCGTTGCTGGCAGATTGGAAACCAGCTGAATGCACAAAGAATGATAAATGAGAAATGTCAGGATTTGGACGCTGGTAGCCATCTCTTGTTGGCATCAGCTCTGGGTTTAACATTGTTGATGATCTGAAGGAAGGGTTAAAGGACATCCTAATGAAAATCACATGACATCACCCACTTGCTCCAGCCTTGGGATTCAGTGGGCTTGTGTAGACTGCGAGTTGGGCCCTGGCCCCAAGAGTAAGGCTTTTGAGAAAGGGTTTTAATCAAGCAGGCACCACCCCTAACTGTGTGAGCACAAGGGACCCCAAGGCAGTGGCTTCAGTGCATGCTCTGAATAACTGTACAATGCTGGGCTTATTTCATGAGCGGGAAAGTGGAATAGAGTGGGCTCTGGCTCTACAGCTGCACTGGAGAGACTAAACTGGGGTTATTGGTGCCTGCCTGGATCTATCAGCAGCAGCTGCCTTTCACTCCTGCTTTCGTGCCCACAAGTCTTCTCTGACTAACTTTTAATCCCAATCCAGTGTTGCATGTCAGTGGGATCACAGGAGTTTGTAACCACTGGAAAACAGGGAGTGTGAAGCCTGCAAGCAGCCCTGTGGCAAGGTAGGTGTGTGTGTGGGAGCCTCACAAATGCAGCCCTCGGTGTTGGGCGTGGTGGGAAATGGTTCAAGCACCTGCAGGTTTGCTAGGGCCAGATGTGGCTGAAGGTCACCTTGGGAGCAAAGGAGTAGGGAGGAAGACTGGCTGGGAACGGGGCACTTCTGAACAGAGGCACCATGGCTTTAAACCCTAAAGTTGCATTTCCCTGCCCTTTCCTAAATCTGCTCCAGCAAAGCACTGTTGACATAAGAGGAAAAACGCCAGTGATGAGCTTTCTGCAAATCCTGTCCCAAATGTTTCAGCTTGTCATGCCTCTAATTCATTTGCAGGAAGCTTGGACTTAGACTAAAATTAAATTTATTTCCGTGCTTAACTGCTCTGATATCAGAGTACCCCAAAACTCTGCTTGGTTTAGAGGCTTGTTCGTGGAAACAAGGCTGCTTTGCAGGAATAAAGAGTTAATATCCAAGAACTTTGAGCCAAAAATCAGCAGCACAGCTCTCCTTGAACTCTTTGGAGCTGGCCCTGTGTGATGTAATGCTTGTATTGATGACAGTGACAGACCACTTGAGGGAAAACTGCTTCTAGAAGGGGCTGCTTTGCAATTGCATTTTAATAGGCAGAAAAAAATCACCAGTAAATAATGGAAATGGGTTTGGTGGCAGAGTAGTACCGTGGTGGTGCTGTATCACCTGCAGTTTCATAGTGACTAATAGTCCTGCCCATTTTAGTTTTTCTGAGTGCTCTGATTTAAAAAAAAAAATGCTGAGCGAGCATCTCTTTAAAAACCATGTCTTGTTCAAGTGCCTGAAATTAGGCACCCAGAAAATGTGTAGGAATTTGCATTTCCAGGCTCCTGCCATGCCCTTGGAAGGAATTAGGAGCAATTCCCAGAGAGTGTTCGCAGCCTCTCCTGGGGAATGCCATGGGCTGCTCAACAGAAGCCTTTTTTTGCCATTTCTCAAGTCATGTTTGAGTTTGTCTTACACCATTGCAGCATCATCTACTGCTGTGCACTGTGTTGCCTAATGCTGTCAAGTCCTCAGGCAACTGCTGCTCTACCTGTGAGGGAGGCAGGGCTTTAAGTTGACTGTAGACTTTTACTTTCCTTGGTGCTGCAAGGGCATGGGATGTTAAAATCTTGGAATTGATAAGGTTGGAAGAGACCTCAAAGATCATCAAGTCCAACCATCTACCCAGCACCGCCATGTTCACCCCAGAACCACGTCCCCAAATGCGACATCCACACATTTTTTGAAACATGAATGATAAGTGTGGCCATTTCTTCTCATCTCCTCAGTGTGTCAGGGCTGGGGAGAGCCCCCAGCACGCCCTGGGTTGGCTGTGCAGCAGCTCCTCCACAGCAGTTTGCTCTGTTCATGGATGCCGCCCTCTCTGCTGTCTGTGGCACTCACAGCTGCCAGCCCTGACACGTCAGGACCTGTAAGGACATGTCCTCCTGCAGGAATGTTTCCAGCACTCTTGCAGATCGTTCACTCATGGACTTTATTCTGTCTTGTGTCACTTCCCTCAGTTTTCATTTCTCATGGAGGTAACTAGGCACACTTGGGAAGCACAAGTGCATTCATTGCTACTGAAATAAAAACTCCTCTGCTTGAAAGAGGATCCCAAGGAAGGGTCGTTTCGTGAGTTCTGGCTGTGTGGGGAGAGTTGCTGCCCCGGCAGCTGCAGCCCCTGCAGGGTGATGTGAGCCATGAGCACTGCTGCAGGTGATGAATCACAGCTCTAATCATTTGCATTGGATAAAATCACTGTTCAGAGCTCCCCTGAGAGTTTCCTCGGCTTCATGGGCACAGAAACAGCTGCTGCTTTTCTTCTCAGTGATCTGAAGCAAACCCCCACCTCAGTGCGTTTGCCCTTCAGTCTGGAAGAGCCCTAGTTCTTGAACCAGAGGAATAAACCAACTGAGGATGGATTAGGAAAGGGAAGAATTTGGACATGTTCCTGCTCTGGTCACTTTGTCCACCGCCTCCTGTGCCATCTGCCGGAATTATTAAGTAGAGGAATTAAAAAGCAGAAGAGTATAATGGTTTAATAAAGTCCTCATCTTGTGTTCTGGAACGGGAATGCTGTGGTGTTTGGGGACTTGAATGCAGGTGCTCTGAGAGCCAACTGACATTGAGTTATTCTGATTTTACAGTGGTGATCTCAAACAAATTATCCTTTGGGTACTTCCCAAGGGGAATGTTTGTTGACTCAATTCACAAAGGAAGTAAGGATGTGCATTTGCTTGGGAAAACTATTATCCAAATCATAGTGCTCTTTTGAAACAGTTGTTTGACTGAATACCAAAAAGAAGCAATCAGACACTTGCCTTAGAAGACCTTGGCAAAGCAGTGAATGGTGAAATTATAAATTTCTTCTCTCTTACCCCCTCAGAGCAGAATTATCTATATTTGGATTTCTTTTTTCAGCCCCAGAGAGGAAGTGAATGAAGTTTGTAAATTGTGTTTGGACCAAATGTGATAAATCTGGCTGTGCCTCTCATGGAGCTGAACTAGAACAGGGTCGCGAGGAGCAGTGCTTGTTCTCAACTCACAGACCCAAATGAGATCCCTCTCTCTCCTAAGGATATTCGGTAGAGAAAAAAAAAAAAGGAAATGTAGAGCTGGGAGGTTAGACATTTAGGTGTCTTCCTGTTGCTATCAAAAGTACACTAGGGAAGCCTTTTAGGTTAATTTTAGCTCCAACTTCACTCCCACCATTGGAATGTCCAGTCTATTTAGACTGAAGGTATGTGGGGCAGGGACAGCTCTGGATCTGTTGCCATTCCCACCTTTGCAGTTCTTCCTCACCAATCCAGAGAAGCTGCTCCTCTTCACCAAGTACCACATCTCTCTCTTCCTCTCTCTCTTTTCCTCTCGGTTTTTTCAGCAGCCCTTGGATCAAAACTCCTGTGCTGCCGCCTCCACTTCTGCCCCTGGGTGGAGTTTGGCAAGGACTCCTTCTAGATGGTTTTCATTTTTGAGGCACGAAGTTAGTTTGTGGCTGAAAGAAATGCCATGTACAGGAATATTTTTGAATCTCTTTTGTGGAATATGCTGAGAGCAATGATGTCTTCCATGGCTTGCCAAGTGCTTCGAGGATGATCTCGGTTTTATCAGACACCCAAGGGGGACCAGAGCTCTTCCAGCTCACCAGAGCCCATCAGACAAGTCCACATTTCAGATTTGTGCTAGTCCTTTTGTGCAATGAGCAGTTCCCTGTGCTGTCATTGGTTTCCTCTGTACCTGCCTTTCCTCTTTCCTCTCATCTCTGGTTGTTCTTTTCTGATATCTTATCACTGGCTTGGAAAATTCAATGATTAGCTGAATAATAATGGTTCAAGCCACACTAGTGCTCTGAAATATTGTGAAATCTGATCCATTCCCAGGGGATTTGGTGTGTTACATGGAAGTCAGGCAGTGAGAACCCCAGGGCTGATTTCCTGGAGGAAAGGGAAGATGCAGGAAGTTGAGCAGCCCTGCGATTGTGATTTATATATATTTTTCACCTTTTTCATTTTATTTTCTTGAATGGATAGGTCTACTTGAGACATTAAGAAGTATTAAAAGAAACCCACCCTAATACCAAATCCACAATGGCAGGAAGATCCATGCTGTGGCTGTGGATGCTTTCTTCCCAGCCATTCCCTGTGAACTCGGGGAAGTCAGACTGGCCTGGCAAGTGGCCTAACTCTGCAGTTGATGACACCTCTCCAGCAGAAGCGGTGTGTGGGCAGACAGAGAGTTTCATCATGGGGAGGAGGAGGCATGCATCACCTTTTGTTTAAGCAGAAGCATCTTTTTGAAATGCTATCCATTTTATCGCTTAGGGCTTGGACAGGGAGCATCCAGGAGAGGCTGGATATTGTAATTAACACAAGTGGAGGCAGGCTGCTGCCTCTGCCCGCCCGCCCGGAGAGGAAGAACCTGTTGAATTTGCTAGGAGCTATTGCCGTGAGGACAAGAGCCACAGTTCCTGGGAGTACAGCAGCCACAAGTGGATGGAGTAGCTGCTTCAGAGCTATGCTGTGGGGAAGAGGCAGAGGCTTGGATATCGGACACTGGATGCCCTTTTGGGTTAGAGCCTCCACATTCGCCTCCTAAGCGCAGGGAGGAGGAACACGCAGCCCCTCACTTTCGGTTGGGTGAGCCAAGGATGGCTGCGCTCTCTCAGCACCTCAGGATCCTGCTCTGGAAGAACTGGCTGAGTGTCAAGAGGCAGCCGGTGAGTGTGGGAACAGAGGAGTGCAGGAGGGGCAGCCTGGCAAAGCCGGGAGCTGAGGAGTGAGGGGGCACTGCAGAGAGGGAGGTCATGCTGTTGGAATGGAGGGGTGGTGGTGCAGGCAGAAGGAAGGAAGGGAATGGCATGGAAGTGAAGGTGGGTCTTGTGTTGGAGCTCATGCATGAGGGCTCAGGGGTCCAGACTGAGTACCATGGATGCCACTCTTGTTCCCTCCCTGAATTTTTTGGGGAAAAGTGCTGTAGGCTTGTCAAACACTTTCATTTTGGAGTATTAGTCAATCAAAGTCCTGTTTACCCATATCTTCACTGGAAGTGAAACCAAACAAAACCAGGCACAGACTGATGGGCAGACCTGAGTTAAGGCTGCAGTTCTGTCCCTGCTCCCGTGTGAGCAGACCCTGTGGTTGGTGTAGAGCCTCTGGGATTTGGGGGTGATGGGGGCTGCCCTTACACAGAGCCATTTGTAAAGGATGAACAAAGAAAAAAGCAGCTCTGAGAGATGCAGGTAGGACAGATTTCCAGTGCAGTCCAGTGTGCCGCAAACCAAACACCCCAGTGGTCTTTCTGTCCAAAAGATAAACCATTGCCAGCGATGTCCAGAGAGTGATTGGACCTACAGCAGCATCAGGGAGGCAAATATTCCTTTGGGAGGCATTGCACGGCCAGGCAGAGTAGTGCTGTGTGTAATTTTCACAGAAGCGTGGCAGTTCAGGAACCTGTACCATAACCTGTGCTCTAGTAACCCAAACGTGGTGGGGTTTAAACTTGCCTTGGTGGAATGGAAGCCTTGGCAGGCACAGGAAATGCTGACCAAAGGGAAATGTGCATGGAGGGTGTGATGTGAGGATGTGAGGGTGTAGTGAAAGGCCTTGTATGACTGTATGAGGTCTGTTCCAGCTTACCATGCCCTACCTCTTGGTTTTAGAGCCTGATTCAGAGAGGTGATGAGTTCCTCTGACTCCTGTGGATGTGCTGTGCACCTCAGAGTGTTCTACACTGCTGCAAAATACACTTTTCCTGAGATGCAGAAGAATCCCAATAAATTTCCTCTAATTTCTCAAGAGAAATTGTGACAGCCTCATTAAAAGCAGAAGGCTTGGGTCTCTTTTAGCTCTTGTGTACCCAGAGTAAACGCCAGCTAAGCCCTACCTGTGCTTCTGACCACAGTCTGACTTGCTGTAATTCTGGTTTCCTGTGGAGTTGCAATATCAACTCTGTAGAACTGAAATGTCAATTAAAATAAAAATCTGGCCACTCCTGACTATTTTATGGCAGGCATGCCTTGCAACCCTCCTTAATTTCTCTCTCTTGCTCCAAAGTAGGGGAATTGCTCAGTGTGGAGAGGGTGTGAGGAGGTAAACTCAGACCTTTTTGAGAGCAAATTTTGGCCTGAGTGCCAAAGGGAACTGGAGATATTGGTGCCTCTTGCGTGTTGCAATTGATTATTTAAACAGAGGCAAGAGGAGGAGAGAAGATGTGCGCTCACCCAGAGATCCTAAGTAACTTCTGAGAGATTAAATCAACTTTTAGCAGTGAAATAATCCAGCAACTAGGGGATTATGCAACCTACATCCCAGTTCTTAATGTCCCAAGAGCCAGACTGAGGTTGGTTGTGGTTCCATTCGAGTCAACATGTTCCACCTGCAAGCAGTTTGGGCAGGGTGGTTGTCTTGTTTTTCTTCACTAGAAATGCCTGGGACAGTGGGAATGCTGTGATGTTGCAACTGATGTGCCTGTGTGTACTATTAAATCCAATCAAGTCAAAGGGCGGAGATACTGAGGGAAGACATGTATGGAAAGTGGGAGGTATAAGAACCGTTGTAGCTCAAAATGGGGAGGGACAACGATTTTCCTGAGTAGGAACAATCAGTATTCATTTATTGTCCCAGGAATGTGACAGATGTCTGGCCCTTCCTTTAGGCAGCTTCTGACTAATATCAGTTTCTGTGCTGTTACCCCATAATTTTGCTTTAGCCTGTGTGATGCTAAACAAGGAGGACACATTAATAACATCGTTTGCATGAGAATTAATCACAGTTAAACTGCATGTTTGGGGACTGATTATAGGGAAAGAATCTGATATAAAAAATTACTAAAATATGTCAGTGTCAGAGATGGATCTTGTTACAAGTTGGCAGTGTATACATAAAAAGCAGGAAGACTACCGTCTGTCAAAGCTAAAATGTTGCTGGATGCTGAAATTATAGAAGCACCCTCTGAAGGGGTGTGTGGGGAGGTGCCTTGTGGTTTGATGTCTGTCACTTGCCTATTTTGGGGCATGAATTTGCTCCTACTTTCAAGCCTGTGTCACCTCATCAGGGACACTAGGGACGGAGTTGCTGTAGAACAGCATCTTTAAGCTGAATTGCTCTCCGGGATTTGTTTGTCTGTCTGTTTGGCTTTATGTTCCACTAAGTGTTACAGGAAATGAAAACACGGTTATGGGCTTGGAATTACTTTGGAAAAAACAGCTTTGGGTAATATGTGCTGATCTGAAAAAAATAGCAACACAACGATGAAAAACGGGATTATTTTGAAGAAAGACATCTTTGCAGTTACAAAAATTGGCATGAAGATAGAACAGCAATTTTGTAGCACAGAGTAGTTTGAGCTTAACTACTGATGGATGGAAAACTCTTAATCTAGTAAGCATGGGAGCCAGCTAGCCAGCTAGTGCAAAAGCAGAGGATTATTTGAATAATTGCAATTTCCTAGCTCACAAAACTCCAAGGCTTGTATTTTAAGACTTTGGGCATCCTACCTAGATTGGTTTACTATACTGAATAATTAGCAGGCTGTATTTTCTTAATTCTTGTCCTGTGAAAGGGGCAACCCTCATGTCAGAGACAAGAGTTCTATAAACGTGCATGTGTTTTTCAATACACTAGGGCAATTCTACATAATTTCTCTTCCATCTTAGATTAGATATTAGGGGGAAATCCTTCCCTGTGAGGGTGGTGAGGCCCTGGCACAGGTTGCCCAGAGAAGCTGTGGCTGCCCCATCTGTGGAAGTGTCCAAGGCCAGGTGGGATGTGGCTTGGAGCAACCTGGGAAAGTGGAAGGTGTCCCTGCCCATGGCAGGGGGTGGAACTGGATCAGCTTTAAGGTCCCTTTAACCAAAACCTTTCTGGGATTCATCTCAGCTCATCTGTATGGACTGCTACAGTCGGGAGATGGAAAGACGCCAGGCATTTGGGCTGCTGGGGTCAGAAGCTCTTATGAGGGATGTTATCTTGATGATGAGTGTTCATACATGCCTTCTGTAGGCTGGTTGCACAACTCCATAAACCCCTTCCTTCACTATGCTTGAGCTCCACGATTTGTAAATGACCACTGTGGAAATCCTTCCTTCCAGCTCTACCATGAGGATCCCCTGGTTGTGAAGAACAGCTAAATTTTTGGGGGGAAAAGTGCTGTAGGCATGTCAAACACTTTAATTTTGAGTTATAATTCAATTGAGGTCCTATTTACCCATAATTTCACTGAAAGTGAAACCAACCTTTCACACTGCAGCTGTTTTATCTTTTGGTTGGTGCTTCTCAGCGTGCCTTTACTGTGACATAGCTGTGTCTCAAAGCTGGGTAAACACTGTCCCCCATAATTATCAGCCAAACTGAAACCTTGTGCTGCTTCCAGCCTTGTTATTTGCTCTTCAAATCTTCGGTAGTTTTTCTTCCTGAATAGATAATGCTTGGATTTTAATTGTATGCATACCAAGACAGGTGTGATTTACAATGCACCTTATAACTCATTTAGGGCACTGCTTGTACATTCCAGACAGGCTCTGGGACACATCAATGCGACAAACATAACCGATATATTTTCATTGCTCTTTTATAGGTATGGTCGTTTGTTTTAATTTCCTGGCCTGTGGTTGTTTTCATAATCTTGGCCATTATCCGTCTCAAATTCCCTCCAGAACCACAGCAAAACTGTAAGTAACTGGTTTGTTTTTATGTCTGTGGGGTTTAGTTCTCATTTCAGTGACTGATGTGTTCATTTGATGTGTTTTGTTACTTTTACAAATTTGGCTCCGTGTAGTTTCCAGTGGAGATTTCCTAGGATGCATCAAGCTGTAAATAAAATGTGTGTGCTCTCTCAGGTTGTTTCTACTTATGTTTTTTTTTTCAAATTAGCTTTATAATTAGAAAACAACTTTAAAGAACTGTCTCATCGAGATTTATTCTGATACTGCTGTGTAGACAGCAATATGAATTTCCAGGATAAATTGAGGGAGAAGAGGGCAGCTGGGGGAAAGCTTAGTCAGTAAAATGAGTGAGGGCAGAGGCTTCAAGTGTGATTACAGAGGTGAGGTAAGAAACATGAGATTGGCCAACGTGAAAGGTTTTACCTTGTGCATGCCACAGGCAAAATGTGCACATTAAAGTATCTTGCTGCTGAGCTCAGTTGAAAAGTGGTGACTTGCGTGTCTCCTGTGACCTGACGGTGCATGTGGGCCCCTTCTAATAAAAACAGCAGCTCTTTGGGTGGGTCAGTAATTCTTGGGGGTCAGATGGGTGAAGAGTTTGCACAAGCTGATTCTCCTTGGGTCGGGAGAAGGTGTCCATCTCAGAGCAGAGATGCACTTGGATCTGCTTTAAAGCCCTTCTGCTGATTAGTGAGGCCTTACAACCATCAGAAGCATGTCCCAGCCGTGGGCACATCTGTTCAAGAAGTTACAAAGCAGGCAAGGAGTTTACCCAGTTGGAAGCCTTTTTCCCTTTCACAGTGTTAGTTTTGAGTTGAATCAAATCATAGAGCCATAGAATGGATTGGCTTGGGAGGAACCTTAAAGATTCACAGCACCTTGTTGGTAGCAGAGACACCAGTGTGGATGAGCCACACTGGACCTGGCAGGAGAAAGCCCTGGCATGGGCAATGTTGGGATTTTGAATTTGGGGCATGGAGACTGAGGCAGGAGGAGAGGAGACAGCGTCTGGCAGCAGAGGAGACAAGCAGCTGGCTCCCAGTGTTTATAGCTATCCCGTGTGGGAGATGGGAATCACCATCCCTGGACGTGTTTAAAAGGAGATTGGATGTGGCACTCGGTGCCATGGTTTAGTTTAGTTGAGGGTTGGGACATGGGTTGGACTCGATGATCTTGAAGGTCTCTTCCAACCTGGTGATTCTGTGATTCTGTGATATGTGGCTGGGAGGGATCTGCCTTTGGAGACTGGGAATGTTCGCCCTGGCTAGTGACAGGTGTGATTTTCTGATTAGAAACTCCTCGTTGCTCTGTGATGTGTGAGAAAGGACCACACTGTGACAAATACCAGGCATGCAATTAGGATAGCCCTTGCTGCAGAGAGCTTACAGCCTAATCCCAGTGAAGCTCTGTGTACCTCCTTTTGTAAGCAGGGATGGAGAGCCAGAGCAAGTACTTCCTGAAAGTATCATAGGAATTCTTTAATGGAAAAGGACGTTCTTGATGTGTTAGGATCATTTTTTAACCCCACGCCCATCTGCTGTCAGCAAAAGACCTCTTTAGGCATGTCATATATTCCAAGTTCTCCCAAATTCCCTGAACCAGTTGGAGCAGACAAGACAGGACACGTCGTACTTTGTGAAAATCCCAGATTTTGCCAACTGTGGAAATGGCAGACCTCCCACGCCGCCCCATCAGTTGTACTTCCTGTCCCCAATAAATCACATAAATCAATCCAATCATCTCTTGGATGTCAAGAGAGCCATTTGGATGGGGAAATATTTATTCTTTTATTTGACACAGTTATTAGTTTGAATCTATATTTATTTGGAGCGTTTTTGCTGTGGATGATCACATCTCTGCTTTAATGGATTAGCAGGAATAATTTTAGGAACTGCAAGTAACTCCATCAGTTGTGCTTTGCGGGAAAGGGGAAGATTGGGCAGTATCTTTGGATGAGTTCCCTTTCCTTCTGTAGATTAATTTTATTTTAGTACAACTCTCAGTAAGTATGTGAGTAGGCGTCTGTCTCTCTCAGAAGCGGATGATAGGAACTCTCTATTGCAAGAGAGGTATTTTGCTGGAAAATAATGGTTTTGGTGTATTTTTGTGATCCAGATGTTCAGAGACCATCTAAGGATCCCGAGGGGATAGAGAAGGATGTTAACCTGAGCATCAAACAGCCAGTTTCTGCTGCTGTTCTAGTTAAATAAGAACAGTTTCTTGACAATTACTCTTTTTTTTTTTTTTTTTGACAGCCGGAAAAAATGTATCAACTTTTTGCTTGAAAAGCAAAAGATAAATCACTTGGGAACTTTCCTTTTTGATAGAAAAGCAGGCGGGGGTGGACACATCTAGAAAACCTATTACAGGAGGGGATTTTATTCATTTTATTCATAAAATTCACCTTATGCTGAGTTCCAGTGCCTGCCTTAAGACAGAATCATTAAGTACTGACAAGAAGCTGTTCCCAGTTCTGCTGTCAGGAGATTATTGCAGGCACACAAAAGTCAGGAAGCACTGAATCAATGGCACAGGGATAGAATAAGCTACTCAGATGCTGAGGTTTGGAGCCCTGGAGATAACCCCACAGAAAATCTCAGTCTATAAGCTTATCTCATGTGTTGGGGCCTACCGAAATATCATGAAATCTATTTTTTTTTCAATTAAAACAGCTCAAATTCGAGACAGTAATTTCTTCTGAAGGACAGCTAATACACATTGAATAGATGAAGGATTATGTAGAGAAATTACCTAGCAAATATCACTCAGGAGTGAACAAGTGGCAAGGGTTTCCTGCAGGAGCAAGTTGCTTGTGCTGAATTATATTGTGTAGCACTTAATGCAAAGGGAGCTTGTGCCAGGCTGAGCTTCAGAGGGAAATGACATGCCAAATAAATGTCACCAGTGAAGAGATGCTCATAGGAGAGCTAAGAACTCAGGAAAACAAGGAGCTGAATTCTGATAAATAATTTTCTTCACAACTATAGCATCTTGTATCTAAGAGGTAAAAAACACATCTCTCTTCTTTATTCAGGGATTCTGTTTGATGATGTGTTTCCAGGTCATCAGAGATTGTTGTCAGGAGAAATGAAAAAGAGATTTCACTGTCTGCATACCCAGTTTCTGTGATGATCCCAAAGTCTTACAAACAAAATCCCCATCCAACTTACTATTCACATTGCAGCTGTGACTTTTGGCCTTTTTATTTCAGCCTTTGTCTTTGCTAGGAGGCGTTGGGATGTGTTTTGTGGAATAGGAAACTCTGGATTGGAAGCCTGCAGGTGAAAGCCGGCGAACTGGGTTTGATGGTATCACCCAGACTTTTGTGCCTGTGTCACTTTTTTCTAGAGCAGGGACAGAAGTCCCTTTCCATCCTGCAGGTTTTAGCAAGGTATGGGAATTGCCTTACGAGATACAATCTGTCCCTCAGGGCTCAGCCCACTCAGTCTGCAGAGGAGCCCAATTACGCTCCTTGCTTTAACGAGCGCTGTCACACCCTGTCACACCCTCCCCGCCCGATTTCTGCCTTTCGTGCTGGCCTCCTCTCCTCTCCTCTCGGTTCCACCTCATCAGTATTCCCGGCAGGAGCTCTCTTGGGTGTGGTTAGTCCTCCACTCACTCAGAAGCCCTGCCCAGCTGGGCTGTGGGGAGGATGTGGGACAAACCTCACTGTCCTGTTAGACCCAGGGTCTGCTCCCCTGCTCTCCCAGGGACAGCTGGGCAGTGAAACCCTTGCCTCATTCACACACACGTCTCCTTCTTCATGGAAAGAAGCTGTGCTCTTGGGTCTGGTCTGGAATCCACCAAATTCTGCCAGGAAATTCGTTGCTAGAATTCTTCCCAGTGAAGCACATTTTACCATTCACCTCTGCCCAGAATTTCCACCCAGATTTCCCCAGTGTTGTGCAGATGCCTGCAAGGGTGCACTGCATTTACTCAGAGATATTGGTCAGAGACTCAGCAGCAGAGCCCTCCACAAGGCTGCTCTTTGCAGCCAATATTCTGGGGGAATATCATCATAATTGGTCGGTAGTCTGCTGGCCAGTACCAGCACAGGTGTTTAGGTTTAGGAGCAGATACTCACACTCTGCTCTTACTCTTGGCTCCGGTGCTGCTGGGAGAAGGAAGGCCCAGGATAGGGGCTCTCCCTGAGCTACATCCCATTTAGTCCAACTGTGGTGGGTAGCTAGGATTTGAACAGGTCCAGAATTGGCTGGAAAAATCAGTACGAGCCCCTGAGCAGAGATCTCTGATGCCTTAGAAGACATCTCACCTGGAGGTGAGAAAACTCTGAAAATACGTTGTACTTTATAGGAATTTGCTTCATAGTTGGAGAGACCTGTACTCGTCTCTTTTCCCAGTAATGTGGAAAAATTAATAGGTTCCCATGCTAATTACAGGGAGTTGGGATGATGGCTCAGCTGCACAGGCCACTCCATTCATTTGGATAAGTCATGGGTATTTATGCAAGTCGTAATCCACCCCCAGGGTTCAGCCTATTTTGCACACAGACAAGCACACATCAGACTTCAGACCCTCCTTCACCACTTGCCTGTGGTGGAGCAGCCCTACTCCTTGTTTCCCTTTACATTGCTTCATTTTCCTCCCCTTCTTTTCTATCAGCTTCCCCCCCTTTTCTACACATCAGATTTTTGTCTGTGCTCGTCTACAGTAATTAGCAAAATGCCTCATCAGGTCTTCTAGCTTTGGCATGAAGTTTTGTTTCATTCTGTTGTGCCAGGGAGCAGATTCCCATATAACCCTCTGTTTCATTAAAGTAGGACATATGGATTATATTAATTAACCCCCCATTTGCTGGAATAGACATATACATTGATCCCCTTGCATGCAGAAGCAGTGCCCAGCCATGCACTTCCTTGTCTTCCCCTTAGCTTGGAGACCCAAGGCCTAAAGAGAGCACTGTGATGGTTTGTAATGCCTCCCTTGGCATAAATATAAATCTCCACACTTCCTTTTCTTTCCACAGACTCTTCTTCCTTCTGGGGTGTGACTGAAGGATGTTCAGAGCTAGAGACGGGAACTCCTGACTTACCACTCTGTTTTTTCCTTCCCCACTGAAGCAGGGCCTTGGGGCAGTCACTTAATTCTAATTGACTTCCTGAAACATCTCAATCCAGGTGCTGGGATCTAAATAGGCAGAAATGTTTTTCCAAAGGTGCTGAGCAGTTTGGCTTAGACTGAAATTAGCAGTTGTTGATGCCTATGTTTCTGCAAAGGAGGTCACTTTTGTTTGAAGATTCTAAACCTGGGCTCTGGAGGCACTCAGCATTGGAAGATGTTGGTTGGGTAAACACAGTTTTTGTGCAGGTGTTTTTTCAAGAGTCTACATACAGATTTAAGCTTTTAGGTTCCAGCTTCTTGCTGGGAAGTGTTCTGACTCTCTTCTTGGGTCCTGTTTGTTTAGTCCCCTGCTGCTCGTACAGACAAGAGCAAGCTGGCTGTGTTACAAGACGAGGTTAGCCTTGTCTGCATTAAATATTGCTTTAAAAAAGCCCTGTAGGAAAAGGGCTTGTGTACAGTTCCTGCCTTCTCCTGGTGTGTTTGTGCTTCAGGCAGTGGAGCATCCCTTCACAGCACTGTCAACCTCCTCAGCTCTGTCATTTCCCCACCTTGACCTGAGTTTGCAATACCTCTTTGAAGGGTTCCACGTTCCACCTGCCCTCCTTTGTCCTTGTCTTTGGTTTGGGTGTTCTTTCTCCTCCCTTAACACCTGCTGCTCTTCGGCTCCGTTGTGATTTTTATGCTCTCTGCTCTTTACGTTCTCCCTAATCAGTCCGTGAACCCGATGCGATCAGATCCAGGTGCTGATTTTTAATTTATTAAATAAGGGGGTGGAAGTGGAAGGTCTGTGGGCGAACAAAACCAGCTTGCCCAGTCTTAATAAGCGTGGAAGTAGATGCTGTCTGCTCTGGGCTGGTCTTATTGCAGAGCCTGAAGTGCTCAGGGGAAAAATTAGGCAATGAAATGAAATGTTTCCTCCGTGGTGCCCACTGAGGGAGGGAGGGGTCTGGCTGTGAGGAGTTTGCTGCTTTGATTGCACTGTCCTAGGCAGGCAGCTGAGGACATCATGAGAAAACAAGGATCCTGTTGCTGTTAAGATAAAAAAATGCAATAAAATGCACGGCTGGGTGGTGTCTGGGGGGGTTGAGGAGAGTTATCTGGGGTCCTGCTGGGCTTTCATTTCAAAAAACAGGAGATGGGAAAGGAGGCTGTAGTGAGGTGGGGATCAGTCTGTTCTGCCTTGTCTCAAGTGAAAAGATGAGAGGAAACAGCCTTAAGTTGTGTCAGGAGAGGGTCAGATTGGATATTAGAAAAAGAATTTCACTGGAATGTCGCAGCAATAGAAGTGCCATGGCAATTAAATATTCTCTTTTAATAGCTAAAGCATAGGCCAGTTGGGTATTCGTGTGTAAAAAGTACCCTGCTTAAAAATCTCATCCCATAAATTTGATAATTTGGTTTAGTTTTTGGAGAGAGATTCAAGGTTCTATCATTAGCATAAACCTTGTTACAAAAAAAAAAAAATAGGAATCTTAAATTGTTTCTGATAAATAAATGTGAACAAAGCTGGAAATGGGCAGCTGCACATGGTTGAAGGGAAACAGGATTTTTGTCATATCATGAAACAGACACTTTTGTCTTTTTGACTGTTGGAAAAAGCAAAGGAATAAAGTTTAAAGCGATGCTGTGTGACAATGAGGAAGACTAGAAGGGAAGCCAGAAGGTTGTGTGTACACTAACACAGCTAATCATTTGGCTTAGAAAGTTGGGAGGAGGTCACCAGAGCAGGAAATATTCTCACTAGAATTTTTTGTGACTCTTGTGATGAATATGGATCACAGCTGATAAACAGTTTGGGGTCTTTTGCTGCTCTGGGTTAGACCCCCACTGCTCAGGGATGATTTCAAGAGAGTGTATAGGAACACACTGCACAGAGTATTCCCTCCACTACAAAAATCCTGAAAGGTTTAAGGTTTCTTCAGCCAGCAGCTGAAGTGGTTGAATCCATGTGATCACATTTAGTAGCCGCTGACAAATCTATTTTTGTGACTTTGTCTAATTCTTTTTACATCAGTGTCTGCTTTACCCCATGGCAGTAAGTTCCACAACATGTTGGTATTTGTTACAAAAAGGTATTTTCGGTCCTGTTTGCCAGTTGCCTCCTGATCTCGCTGTGTTTTGCTGTCCCTGTGCTGTGAGGAGTGATCATTTTCTCACCCTTTCAATCACTGATTTCCTGACTTTATTTCTTTCTTTCTTTATCAAACCACTTTTTGGCCATCTTTTCCCTAGCTGAAAAGTCCCAGTTATGATGTCTCCTTGTAGGATTTGGCAATGATTGAATGCATATTCAATTAAACACAATACTTCCTAAATAAGCCATTTGCTCACTAATGCATCTAATTCACCATTGGAGGAGTTGAGGTTTGGATGGATTTTTTATGAACTGTGGGAGGAATTTGGAAGGACTTAAAGCATATGAAGTGTCAGAATGTGTGAATTCTGAAGGCAAGAGTATTTTCTCATTGCCCGAGGAGTGGTGGTGATACAACACCAAAGCAGGGGTGGGTATAAACCAGAAAAACTCACCTGTGGGTTGCTGTGTTCATGGTGCAGTGCCTCTGATCTGCTGAATTCCTGGTTGGGTCAGCAAATGGCTGGACTCAGCTATAATGCAAATGCCAAAAACCTCAGTGCGATGGAAGCAGCAGAATCAATGTGGCAGCATGAAACATGGTCCATTTAGGTTTAAACATTTGGGTCAATTTCAGTTAATATTATAGACTGTAGTGAAATAGTAATTTTCATCCCTCTTGTATGACATTTAGAACCACCCAGACATTTTTCGTTGTTATTATACCAAGCACCTTTACCTGAAGAAAACAAAATGTTTTGCTCATGTTGAAGGCAGGTGTGCTGGAATTTACAACATTGAGAAAAATAGGAGAAATTAATTTTCTTTGTTTTATTCTGAATGAGAGCAGATGGGGAAATGCCAGAGTTTGCAGTGGCATGAGTGCATTAATTGGTATCTTGTGTTTACTGTTACTGCTCTGCATGCCTTCTTTCCAGCTCTTGGAGATGTGGCTGGCCTGGTTAGATGCTACTGAGCAGGGAGAACCAGCCCATGCAGCACTGAGCCCTTGGCCTCTTTTACCCTTTGGGATGCCTGTCTTCCTTTCAGTTTTGGAGCCCTTCTTTCATTGGGGATAGAAAATCAAAGTTCACTGTGAAAAGTCACAGTAAAAGCCTCTCGGGATTCTGCTGTTGCAGACCCAGTAGTCACAGTCTTTATGAACATGATAGAAATCAGGGCTTGGATTTTGGTTGCAGATGTGTCAATTTGACCAGGAGTATGAAAGGGTGACCTCTCAGATCAGACATGGGCAGCAGAATGTGCAGTGATCTCTCCCTCTTGACTCACAGGCAGTGTAGTGGGACCCTCCAAGGGAAATTGTAGTTTTAGCAAATTAAGAGGATTAAAGCTAAAAGCAGTGGGAAATTGAAAAAAAAAAAAACAAAAAAACTGTTGTCTTGTGGATCTGCTCTACTGTGGGATGTGGGATCATAAATTTGGGTCTTGGATATGGCATTGCCATAGATTTGAGTGGGGGAAGGAGCTGCTTGTGGAAGACTAAGGGATTCTCAACAGTAGAAATACTGCAGAAGTCACTGGTGCTGATATTATGCTTCAGATTGGGAAACTGTGACCATGGAAAGACTGTCCTTTAAAATCTGCAGAGCAGCTACAACTGTCCTTCTGTCACATCTCCTATCTGGTGCTTACGTTGCGCACTTATATCACTGGCGTGATGGATAAACCTCAGCTTGGACAGGGACATATTATTCCGGAGGTCTCCTGAAGCACTGAAGGGAGTCAGGAGCAGCTTTCTCCCTGGCTATCCATGCAGTGGTTACAGGGCCAGCAGGGAGTTTTCCTGTGTGGGCAGGACAGCCTGTGTGGCTCTGTGGGGTCACGTCTCCTCACCACAAGCAAGGCAGTGGAGGGTGGGAGAATGGAGCAGGGAGAGCATTAATCTCGTGACTCACCTTGGCATCAGTAAATTCCGTTTTTTGTAGGATACAGGGCTGAGAACCAGCGTAGGTCTAACTTACACCACATGGGAATCTGGCCCAGACATTTTGGATTTTTCTGTGTCATGGTCTTTTCTTGAAAAACTCCCTTAATTCCATAACTGCTGTCAGAGCCCAGGCCTCTTCCAGAGGAGTCCTCCCTGGCATTGCCACTGCTCCTGTGCCAAGAGCATCGTGGGATAACACTGGTTCACGCCTGCAGTGACTCAGGGATGGATCAGGCCCCATGGCTGCATCCAGCTGCCAGCAAACTGCTCAGCATCTGCTGCGAGTTGGCAGAGCCTCTCCCAGTGCCTCAGCCTCATGGGCCAGCCATGTTTTCACAGGCGTTGTGCCACCACCACGAGTGGCAGCCCTTCCAAACTTCAGGTTGTGAATTCCTGGCTCTTTATATGTGAGGCTGCTGTTTCAAAAGAAAGGAAAGAGCTGATATCATCGCTGTGTTCTTAAGCTGAGCACCTCGCTTGTGATAGAGCAGTTGAGTGTTTAATTGCCCACTTAGTTCAATATGTGCCACCTTTGAGTCCAGCTATAAAGTTTGTTATTGCTACTTGTACCTCAAGGAAGAGTCTTCCTCTGCTCTGGATTCATCAGGATCTCTGTAAAGATCTCGCATGTCTGTGGAGAAGACCAGTGTTCCTCATATCCATCCTTGTGTTCCACATTCAGCCTTTCCCTGAAGAGTTAAACATCTTTAGCTGCTGCAGATCTACTAAGAGACATGAGCTTAGCTCCTGGCCCTGGTGGCTGTTGGTAAATGTGGAGGGCAGTGAAGGGTGGAGCTGTTTCCCTCCCATCTCCTACACATATTGTGGCTATGCCTCCCATCCCAGACCTCCTGGCTTCCCAGGTCTTTGGAGCTTTGTTTTGGAAGGGACACTGATCCAGTGAGGTCTGTGGTGTGCATTTTTGGATTGGTGTGCAAGTCAATGCCCTGCATGGGAATGAGGAGGTGGGAGATCAGAAGGAAGACGAGAGGAAAATGTCTGTGTGTGCAGAACGCTGTGCAGGGTTGTAATTGGTGATCCCAAAGGGCAAACACCACAGACGCAGCAGGGATATCCACACAAGCATGCTTCCAGATTAAGGTGCCCTGCTCTAAAGTTTCCCTCATGGGCAGCAGATTAATTACCCTGCAACACCTTTAGAGGGGTGGATCCTCGGTCCCGTGGCCCCAACACCACAAGTTCTGCCTGTAGGGATAAGAGAGCTCTTTTACTGCCCTTGGTGCTCTGTGGTTTCCGGGAGCTGGTTCAGCCAGCTGTGTAACTCCTGAGGGAGAGAGGGAGGGGTGTAACTCCTGAATGGCTTGAGGGATGCAGGGAATGTTGGGGGAGCTTCCCACAGCAGGCAGCCTTCTCCTCTGATGGGGTATCCGTGTCCTTGAATTTTCTCTTGTACACCTAACTCTCTGCTGAGGTGTACAAGAGAATCACACCACCATCAAAGTGGGTGCCTTTACCTCTGCACCTCTCAGACTCCTCTGTGCCTGTTGCTGTTTCGCCCAAAGCAGTGGGAATTCCCGTGCTGAACCGTGAGCTCTTGCATTTGGACCCAAAAATGCAGTGGCCAACTGTGCTGAGGCAAGCTCAGGAAAATCCAGTCTCCATCCAGGACATCCACAGCTGTGGGACTCCACCTACCACTGCCAAGCCCTCTGGGAGAATATGGGGTCTGACCACTGCTATAATGAATAAATGTTGTACAAATGTAGTACCGTGTCCTTGTTGGAGGGGTGAGAGATAAAGCTGTGCCTGGGTGAGAGTCACAGGTCATCTTTGAAGACTGAAAAGCAAGGTAATCAATTACCACAAACCTGCCCGCAGGCCTTTGCTAAACCTGGCTCCCTTCCATAGCAGAAATAATAGCAATGTCCTTTGCTAGGTAATTTTCCAAATGATTATTTTAAATAATATGTTGCTGTGATCCAGCCGAAGAGTTTGGAGATTTATGGGAGCGTTTGTCTCCGAGAGGAAGAGCAGCCGTGAACTCTGCGGCCTGGCAGCGAGCAGCATGGGGCAAGTGGCACATAAAATACTCCAGTGTCTCATTGCTCAGGTCCACTCGGTGTCTGGAGAAGCGGGAGACAGGGACACAGATCTCATCCCTCAGCACTGGCTGCCAGCATCCCAGGTCACCAGGCAGATGGTGCTGGAGCTGCTCTGAGCTGGGAGGACTCATGGGGGGTGGTGGTGATGGATTGCTCCTCTGCCTTCCCGGGGCAGGTCTGCACAGAAGGCAAAGGATGTTTGTTGGTGCTGGATCCATTGCCCCTTCCTGTGGCAAAGGCTGAGACAAAGCCCTGTTTTAACAGCCTGGCTTGGAAATGAAGATTGTGGTGTTGCATAGAAACCAATCCAACAAGCCTTGGAGGACATGTTCTCATGGGTGCTTCAGGTTACTCTGTCCTTGTGCCAGTTTTTGTTTTAATTTACTTTTTAAAGGCAGAATTAGGATATCTTAATCCAAGGGGGTCTTTGTAATTTTTTGCCTGTTTCTTTGATTTTGGAATGGAAGGGGAAAACTGCAGTTGCTTCAGGACTGACAGGTATCTTATGAACAAATAGCTTGGCTCTTTTTCCTGTTTACTGGGACCCTGAGCAACTCGGTCTAGTGGAAGGTGTCCCTGCCCACGGCAGGCACGTTGGAACTGGACAGCCTTAAAGGTTTTTTGCAAGCCAAACCATTGTATCATTCTGTGATTAAATAGCCTGTGATGGCTTTGTCAGTGTTGAGGAGGTGCTTCTAGTGGGATTTGGCAGATGATGCTACCAGGGTGGAGTAAAAGAGCCTCAGTGAAACTGAGAATCTGTCCTGTGGTTTAGGAAGGGAAAATAGCACATCATGGCCAAAAAGTGCATGTCCTCATCATCATTATAATGGCATTTTCCTTCTCCTTCTTCCTCCAGGTTATCTTGCTCCCCGAAACCTTCCCAGCGCAGGCTTCTTCCCGTTCCTGCAAACAGTGCTCTGTGATTCCGATGCCAGGTGTAAGGGCACACCGTACACACCAGAGGATCTGCTGCCAAGACTTAATGACATCTCATCCCTCAGACTGTAAGGGAATCTGAATATTTCTGGGGCTTCGGAGCTGTAAAACAAAGCCTGTTTTGAGGGGGAGGGAGCCTCCATGCATGACTGCGTGTGTGTACAAGTTTGTCCACAACAGATAGACCTCAACTACCTGTTATAACAGATAGCTGACACCTAGAAATGAGAATATCAGCTGCAACATGGACACTTTAGAAATAATCACATTAGGGACAGCTCTCAAGAATGTGACCACTGATTCAAGCTTGAATCTTCTGCTCCCTGAGAAAAACACTTCAGCTTATTCAGATCAAAGCAAAGGAACTTTTTTTTGCATGACTGTAGGTCAGATCAGTGGTAAGACTTTCCCCCAAAGCAGCCCAGAATGCTGATCTGCCACTGAGGGGGATCAGTTGAGGATGCTTTGGCTGGAAGTGTGGATGTTAGTTCTGGAGCAACTGCTCTTTGGGCAGGTCCTGCAGGTGCCAGCCAGAATGAGTGTCCTCTCTGCAGGCTGTCAAACGTGTTGGGAAGCAGGTGAAAATGGAGAAGCAAGTTTTGCCCACAAAAGCACATAGATTTGCAGTGTGGAGCTGGCTGGGCCTGTTCTGTTGGAACATCAGTTTCCTGAAATGGAAATGTTCAGTGGGAGCATTTCAATTTCTTGATGTCTCAGTTGAAGCCGAGTGGCATTTGCTTTGAGACATGCCAGCCAGGGTGGTTTCTACATCTTGGCTGCCCAGTTCTGACATAACCCTGGGGAACATGCCATGCTGAGGCCTGGCTGGCTCATGGAGAGCTGAAAATCTGGGCATCTCATCTGCCAATGGCCCTGCTTGCTCATCTTTGCTTTCATGTGAGAGGCTGCTCCATAGTGGTTATGTCAGAGCCTCAAAATCCCTCTTGGCCAGAGCTTGAGAGTCTGAAGACCTAAAATGGACTCTCTCAGAGAGCACATCAGACAGGATGGGGTTAGTGGCTGCTTAAGGTTTCTCCTTAGTGCAGAGGCAGTGTCATTTCCTTGGCCAAGTCAGTGGTCAGAATCTCTCCATGGGTGGGAAGGGTGACTAAGGATGTGGGCGACTGAAGTTGCACAAGGTGAAGCCTGATCAAATTCAAGGTCATGCCGCAGAAAAGGAGAGGGAAGGCGCAGCCACATGGAGATTGGATGCCTGGATCCACAGCTCCTTTCCTTAGTGTCGTTGTTTTTCCCTGGCCATGTTAAACAATGCTTCATTTGGGGTATTGAAATGAAGAAATGGGAGCTTCTAGTGCCAAAGCTGGAGGTCTTCCATGGGTTTCAATAGCTACAAATCCTCCTTGCTTTCTGTTTTTGCTTTCTGAAAAGCTGTTTAGGAAATAAGTGTTTTTTCCTGCCAAATGAGAGTCAAAGGATTTGGGCAAATTTTAGATCAAACATGAGTCATTAACAAGCATCTTGACCACTTGATACTCGAAGTTGTCAGCTATGTGGCCATAGCCTTGCATGGTCAGTGTCAGCCTTAGCGTATCCTACAAGGAAAAATACCAGCTATTAAGTAGCCACAGCAAAACTAGCAGGATACAGCAGAGTCTAAAACCTCAGGAAAATATTTCTTGGGAAGGGGAAGGCTCCAGATGAATAGGTGCAGCTCTGCCTCAGGAGCAGGATCCCCATGGGTGAGTTTGTCACAAAGTGTTTTAGCTGTGGCACTTCACTACCTGGATATGTTATTTTGTAATATTCAGCTAATCCAGACTGTTTTTCTCCTCTCCCATTGTGCAAGTCACTGAAGCTCTAATTAAACTGTTTTATAACTTGCCCTAAAACTGTGTATAACCAGTAGTCAGCAGAGAAAATGGGCAAGGTTGTCACCTTTGATTCTGTTCCTTAGAGGCATTTACCAAGGTGTGCAAGGTGTGGTTGCTTGAGATTTCCCTTAATAAAAGGGAACTAAGTCCGAAAGCCAAGTTCAACACCAACTTCTTCCACCCTTTTCTCCTCTAGTGAAATGTTTGGGAAGGATGAAGTAAGGTCCAAATGTCTGGACAGATTTCTTGGTAAGGCCATGCAACTTTATAGTCATGGAGTTCTGTAGTTTTGCTTCCCCAAGATACACGCCAGGCCTCCAGAAGGAGCCAGGTTTTTGCATAACCCAGATTTCAACACACTTGCCATGAAATCCAGCCACAGACATGTTCTGAGTTAAGGCCATAAAGTGTAAGTTAATTATAAGAAATTCTGGGAGTTGTTACAGGTGTCTCTTTTTTCCTTTCTTTTTTTTTTTTCTTTCCCCCAGCAAGCGCAGGAGCTCATCCAGTGTAACCAAGGACAAACAGCCATCACCATGGGGTGCAGAGGTTCCTGAAAGCAGGAATGCTTCACTGGGTAGGTTATTCACTTCTCTGGGAAGTTCTGCTCTTTGAAGGCTGATCTTTTGAAGCTCTCTGGACAGAGCTGCAATTCTTAGAGCACTGCTAAAATGATTTATGTGTTTCATAGACGCACGTGACCGTAGCCACGACATTAGTGTAAATTCTTGGAAACAAGTGCAAGTAACTGTCCGAAGACATTGGAATTTGGCCAAGAAACCAGGATTAAATGGCTGCATTTCACAGGAGCAATGCAAGATCACAGATTGATTGGACATTAATTAGAGACCTGGCTATTTATGGAATATTGCCCTTTTACTACCCACAAATTCTCCATAAACAGCTTATGATTTTTTTTTCAAATGTGCTTTTATCCACAGTTACCCAGCAAATAAGTTGTCTTCTGTGCCAGAGAGGATATTTATTGTTGGTGATGTTCTCCTCTGATGTGATTCTCTTTCCTGAAGGAACTTGCAGACTGAAAGTTTCCATAAAATCATTACAATTATTATTTATTGATGGTAATGGCTAGTACAATCTGCAAGCCCTCATGATGGATAGTCCTTTCTGCAGAGAGCTCACGATGAAATGAATGATTACAGATTGGCATTTGCCTGTTCTGCTCCAGCCATTCACTGTTCCAATTAGCATTCCTGCCAGCACCCTCCATGGTGCCCAGACAGAAAAAAGCAGAATGCAAAAGGGACCAAGTGCAGCAGTGTGGTGGGGAGGGAAGTAAATCAATGAACAGTTATGGGAACTATTGACTCACGTTGATGGTCAGGGAGGAACTCGGTTCTACATTTTATTTTAAAAAAAAAATTAAAATGATAGGTCGTGGCCCCATGTAATAAGTTACAGTGTCATCCAGAATTTAATTATATCAGAAAAAAACCCAAAAGTACTTAGAGGATGCCATTGGCTGTACCTTTGGAAACAGATTAATAATGATGGGGCACCCAAAGCTGTAGGCAGCTGTCCTGTGTCAAGGTTTTATGTAGCAAAGAGGTTTTAAAAGACATATGTAAAAGACAGTGTTTCAAACTGTTATTGCAGCTTTTGGGGATTTGGTATCTCATGGAGAAAAAAACCTGCAGAATATTTCATCACCATCCAACTTGACTTCCAGCATCAACATGTTCAATAAGATCCTCAATTTTGGGAAGGTAAGTCTGTATTTGCATAATAGCTGAGCGTGAACATTTATGTGTCCTCATAGTTAAAGAATTAGAAGCTCAAAAGTACCAACACACAGCTTTTATCACTTTCAGATCTCCCTTATTATGTGAATGAGCTTTATTTTGGAAACACAGTGATTGTGGGTGGATTTTTAAGCTTTGTGCTGAGTTTATTACCCTCTAGGCAGAAACCAGGCAAACCTTGGGACATAAAACCATGAAATACAAAATACAGTCACACACAATACCCTGGGATATTTTATTCAGAACTTGTGTGAGTTAAAGTGTTTACAGTGTATTTTCTTTCATATGAAATTAAAGATACGATGTCACAGGCTTTGACATTCAAGTATTTGTTTGTTCACGACAGTCCCGCAGTGGCATCAGAGGCACTGTTGTGTTTGTTACAAAGGTAATGACTATTTATAGGATCAATTCCTTTGTGACAGAAATTTGGTACAATGTAATGGACACTGGTTTTGTGTTTTGGTGTCAAGGCCTACAAACACTTGTACACGCATTTCCCTTCCTAATATATGAGGAGTTTGAGGGATTTTAGTGGCACTGTTCTGCTGGTAGAATTCAGTCTTTGTGTAAGTGCTTGTAACAACAATGCTTTTCAGCTGTCACTGCTATCCCTTAAAAAAAGCCTCATCACTTCATTTAAAACCCTCCCAAATGCAATGCTGCTTTACAGCTACCCTGAATATTTTGTTGTTCTTTCAGAACCAGACCCAATACTCCACTGCAGGGAATCTCAGGGTCCTGCTGTGCGAGGTCTTGTCGCGGTACCTGGCACATCCCAATGCCACCGGAGGGACAATGGCAGCCAATATCCACCACACCTTCTGCTTCACTGACTCGTCTCTTCTGGAGTCGTTTGCCCAGGAGTTCAGGAGCCAGCTGTCCCAGGTGAGTGCCTGGGAGCTTCCCTGGGAACTGCAGCTGGAGCTGTAGCAGTTCACACACTTTGGGCAGTGTTTGTGAACTACAACACAGCCCCTCCTGGGCAGGAGTTGCTCATCTCTGTACCCAAGAGCACAGTGAGGCTGAGTTAATTCTTGTGCGTGGGCTTAGTCCAAAGACCTCCAAGCTGAGTGCACAGCACAGAAAGCCAAGGATCATCCAGCCATCAGCTCATGGCCACTGAGGGTTCTTGCCACGCCTGGGCCTTGCTTCTCCTCTTTGTTCGCCCTGCTGCAGTGACAGGTCAATAGAACAGCGTGAGGATGTGGTGAAAATAAGAATGTTTAAACCTTGGGAAGGCAATAAATTTAATTGTGTATTACCTCAGCTGAATAACTTCATCCAGTGACTCCTGCATCTGATCCAACAATTCATGATTGAAGCAGTACTTGTCTTTGGGAAAGCAATATAATTAAAGCAAATTAATCCTTTAAAGGTAAAGCCTTCTCTTTTTTTTTTCTTCGCCAAGGTGAGGATTGATATTAATTTTCTTGTATTCCTAGTCTTTGGACTCTTTAGGACGTTGTGAATCGTAGGGCTTGTCTGAACAGAGAATTTATTGTACAGCCTGGGGTGTGAAGGTAAAAGCACAGTCACACTCTCAGTTATCAGCTGTCATGAGAGTCCTTTGAATATATTGTTTGCAGACTTGTATACAAGTGCAGTGCCAGCTGAAAAACATAAAAGAATCCCCCAGAAGCAAGGCTTCCGGTTATTAAATAATTTCTTTTGCTTCTTAAATAATTTCTAACGTTTTTATTTGTTAAGGTGCAGCACAACCCACAGTACCAGGAGACCTTTGTCAACGAAATGGTCTCTTTTCTGACGCTCGTCTCCCAAGTGCAGAATGACACCTCCCTGTGGCATCTCCTTCTGCTGGCCCCAGATGTGTTTCAGGACAACATGCAGCTGCGAGACATAATTGATTTCCTTCAGAATCCAAGCAGGTAAAATAGAGAAAATGCCAGGAGAAGCACTGAAAGTTGGTGGGTTTGTGTATTGGCCTCTAAGGACATCGCCTCTCCTCTTGAAGGAAGCGTGTTGCCATAAAAGCATGATTTGTTTGGGGAGTGATGCAGCTCCACACTAATGCATCTCTAAAGGTGTCTGTGGACTGTGAGCAGTGTGTTGTTTTTCAGTGACTCTCATGTCGTTTTTTTATGGGAACTTGATATCAACTCTTGAGTTTTCTTCCAGCCTGCTTAGAGGCACTGCCATGCCCTTGTGCAGATAGAAAAGCTGGAAAAGAGTCACAGGCACTGCCTTTGGTGGAAGAAAAGCCCTCCTGGCTGGATAAAGGAAGCAGCTGGCTGCTTCTTTCCAGAAAATCTCAGAGCCAAGGTCAGGTTGCTTTGAAACACCTCAAGCACTTGTAGGGGAGCCATCATTTTGGTCATTAAAATTGATTACCTAATCTACTGCTGGTTTAATCTTTCAAGACTGGTCCCAAGAAAGCAGAGAAGAAAGGGAGCCTGTTTTTTTAACACATGGCCTTTAACATCTAACTTGAAGAAGAAAGTGGCAGTTATGTACTTGCTTAATGGTTATATGAAAAACAGAGTTGGCTTAACTGCATTATTTAACTGTACTGAAATATTTGATGCAGTTTGCAGGTAGAACAGTACAAACTTCTAAAATGGACTTAGCTTGAAATCTCTTTCCTGGTCTGTAGTTGGACTAAACTCTCCCTGATCTCCAGAAGACTTGAGTTACTCAAGATTAAGGGACTCTGCTCCAAGTCATCTTCTGGATGTGTGGCTGACCATGCTATAAAATATTCTGCATAGTCCAGTTGTTACGGTACATGGAGGACACCAAGAAACTGAGTGTCTTCAGATGGCTTTTTGTTTTTATCTTGCATACATGAGCAGTTGAGTAAAGATGTCAGAAGAGGTTGTAGAGGCTTTGCCACTTTGATTGCACCCAGGCTTAGAGGGACTCACTTTTCATCACTGGTGTGTTGCCAGGGCACTTAAACACCCGTACATTTAATATCAAGGAAATTTTCCATGCTGCATTGTGAGACCCATGTGTAAGTTGTAACTCCTTATCCTTAAAGGAGTCAGTAGCAGTGTGGCAAGAGTTGTCATTTTATTCAGAAATGTTTTGTTCCTGCTGCTGTTTCAGTCACAGGATTATTGCATTTGATTGCATTTACTGGCTCTCAGAACCCAGCCTGAGAATCGGCCCTGTTTGAGTGCCCAGGGAGAATTAATATTTACTGTGCTGCTCTGCTTTGCTCTGCAGCTGCAGAGCTGGGCAAAGTTATCATAGGCACGACAAAGAGGCACATAGAATTTCATCACCAGAACTGTGCAGTGCTTTTATGCTTGGCATCTGGCACTGTAAATGCATGAGTAAAGAGTTATTGCAAAGAGATTGCACAAATAGTACTTTTAATGATGCTTACAAAAGCACATCTTAGCGAGCCTGGCCACGTCTCTCACTCAGGCAGTACTGAACTCCTGAAGAAGTGCTGCACAGGGAAATTTTTTTTGTGGTATAAATAGGAAGGTGTAGAAGAAAAGACCTTTTGCTCATTGTGGCATCTGTATTAACCAAGTGAGAAACACCACCACTGCGAAACAGTAACTTCCAAGTCATGAATCCTATAGAAAGTTTAGGAGCAAATTTGATTACTCACAAAAACCTGTTTTGCAGACTGATTTCACGAATGTTCCCTTAAGATAGATTTTCAGCTAAGCACGCAAGCTGAGCTTTTTCTCCACAGCCAAAGTCTGCAGAAGCCTTGCAAGACTGAAATAAAAGGGGAGCAACAACACTTGTTTCCATGTTTGCTGCTTTCTGATCTGCGTGGTATGCATCCCTTTTTGGCAAGCCTGTGTCTTCCTCCTCCTTGGCTCTGCCATTGCTCAGCTAAATATGTCATTTATAAGTGAGCTTCTTCCCCTCTAAGACTCTTGCAAGGACATCTGCAGAATGAAAATGGTGAGCACCAAGCCCATGAAACCTGCATGGAGACGTTATGTTAAATTAGGAGAGAAGAGACCCTGGTGCTCTGCTCTCAGCAGCAGCCTGTTCCCACAGATCAGTATGTATTTATTCATGCCACTGAGATCAGCCCAGCCAGGTTCTTTGTGTATCACCAGCAGAACTTCAGGCAGGTGAGAGAGAGATGGTGCATTTCAGTGACCCCACACCTACAGTGAAGAGCTGCTCATTGTACAGGAGAAGCAAGAGGGACTAATAATCACAGTGAAGTTTTCAGTAACCTGCCCACCTGAGCAGGCAGTCCTCTAAATGACTTCCTCTGTGATACAATATGCCTGATTATCAGTTCCTTCCTAAGACTGAAAAACATTCCTTGCCTCCCTGTCAGTCCAGCTATTACAGCATAAAAGAGGAAAGAAGGAAAATTGGAAATGCCAACAGTTATTTGTGATTGCTTCTTCCTTCCACAGATGTTTTTCCCCTCGGGATTCCTGCTCTCCCTGGAGCTTTGTCTCCTTGCTTCTTGGGGTTTTTTAGGAGGAAATTCCCCAGCAGCAGTGAATTACGACTGGTGTGTCACCTGGGTGTTTTTTGAGACCTGCTGGCAGGATTCAAGTGGCCTGTAGATTTTACATAACTCTCTGAATAAGTGCACCTAATGAGTGCCACACATGTGTTTGTGCTAATATGGCTTTCCTATCAAAGCCCATGGTGTTTTTATTTTGTGCATGATCAAACAAATAATTAAAAATAGGGGTGATGTCTTGTCTGTCAGACATTTTAAGAATGATAGGCTGTGCTCCAGCTGTTTCCTATTAGAACATTTGTTTCATTTCTTCTCATAAACCTGTAACCACAATTTATTTTCCTTTTTTTCACCCCCTCTTTAGAGTTGTGCTGGCAGCTCAGAATGTCTCTGCATCTCTTGTGAGTGATGATAGATTCAAAACTGCTCAGAATGGGGTTACAGATTCTCCACATTCCCTGAACTGCTTGGAGCAAGGTAAGACTCCTCCATTGAGTCATATCTCTGCTGAAAACCTGTGGTGCTGAGGAGAAGCAAACTGCAGGCTAATAAGTAACCATACAGATTGCACACTGTTCAGGGCTCAGCATAATGGATTCTTCTTTCAGCTTTTTACAAATGCGAATCAAATGCCTCATTTCAAACGGAAAAGGAAAAAAGCTTGGGTTTGTCAGTAGGCAATGAATTAACATGAGTTTGCAGCCTCAGTGGAAATGGGGAGCAGTAATGTTTTACCTTGATTTGCTTTTTTGTGGGGGGTGATGTCAAAATCTGCCTCTGGTTGTGGACTCTGTCAAACTCAGCTCTGTATATCAAGGCAGGGGCTGGGGCTGGGCTGCAAAAGAAGCTTAAATTAGCCATTCCTTTAAATCCCAGTCCCTTCCAGCAGAGACAGTCCTGGATATCCCACTCAGACTGGGAATCTGTGAACAGGCAGGGGAAGGCAACAGCAACTAAATGCTACAAGGGGCAGGTGGGGAATGCTGTCCCTTCTCTGCTTGTTTCATGGAGATTGTGGAAGGTGAGGTGGATAAGAAGAAAGATTTAAGGTTTTCCAAGTAGGGAAAACATGGAGGTGTGGCTGGTGAGAGGACTGGACACATGGGGATATCAAGATGAGTGTAAATGGCTGTGGGAGACATAAATGGTGCTGCAGATGGAGCATATGTGTGAACAGTAAAAAGCATCCCTAAATGAGGGGAAAGAAACCATAATAAATACTTGGCCACCTTACCCTGTATTACTGATAGCAAAGTGCTCCTAAAGCAGGAGGAGTCCTCTGTTAGCATCCAGGGGCATTGAATTGTTCCTGAATGATTGCAGCATGGAAAACAATTTCTGTGATGGCAGGCCAGGAAAAGTTACACCCCAAAAGAACACACAGATTTGTAACCAGGATATTGTGGCTTGTGGTAGGAGCCTAACTGCTTATGTGCATGTCATCCTGGATAGATTTGCCATTATAACACTTTTCAGGTTCCAAAATTACGTGATCTTTACTAATGCGCTCTTTACATTTTTGTCGTAGATAAAGAAAAAAGTTGGGTGACCAGATCTATTTGTAATTCCTTTGTTCACTGGAAAGACAGTCAGACTTTAGTATCTGAATTGGAGGAAGTTCTAAGGTAAGACATTAGCTAAAGGGATATTACTAACAGTGTAATTCAAATCTATGATCTTTGCTCTAAATCACCTTACATTTCCACTTGCATTGATTTCATATTCACTAAAACACTTTTTTGTTCCCCTCCAGAAAAATAAAGTCACCAGAGATTGGTAGAAAGCACTCCAAGAGGTCCATTAATTCAGATGATTTAGAGGCTGTACAAAAGCATCTACATCGTTTAAAAGGCTTTGAGAAAGAAATGAATAGAAGTGAATTAAAAAGCTTAAATCTATTCAGAAATTTGAAGAATGAAACATTACAGAAATTGTATGCATTTCTTGAACTGGGAATGAATCCACATCATGATTATAAATTAAAGGAACCATATAATAAGGAAATAATTGATGAAATCTATAACTTCACATCACTGCAATTACAGAGTGACTTTAATGGGACTTCCATTTTCAATACAATGACCCAGTGGAAAGAAATTCAGAGCGCTTTAAAATTAGCTACAATGCTTTGGAATCCAGCTCTGCTAAATAATTCTAATTTTAGCACATTGCAGACTAAGGATGCTCTCAAAATGTTGCTCTCCACAAGCATGCCATCACTTCTACAAGATCTCAGAGACCGTTTAAATGGAATACAAGAAATCCCATCTGTGCTTTCTGATGATCTGCTTGAGCCTAAGTCCTACAGAAACTTCCCAGAGACACTCCTAGCTCTCCAGAAGATGTTTTTTAGAATGACAGGCACAAATGTAGGTTATCAGTACCTCCTGCTGCCCGTGTTTGAGCTGATGAGGGCTGTAGAGAAGTCCATGGGTGAGGCCTGGTGGGATGAGTTGAACGTTTACTGGCGCACTGGGGAGAAACTGAGATCCATGAAGTGGAATAACACAGCCATCGTCGCCTATGGGCAGTTTTTGGAGGTGTTAAACAGCCATTTGCAAAAGCTGAAGAATGATTCAAGTGATGTCTTCAGTGAAGAATTGGATCAGCTGTCAGAATTTATAGTGGCTGTGTTTAAAGAGTTTGGGGAAAGCTCTGGAGAAACCAATATCTCACCAGTCACTCAAGCCATCCAAAAGACGTTGTACATACTAAAAGACTTACAGCTGAATTATAACGTCAGTAAATTAAAATCTATAGATCTTTTCTTTAATTTTGACAATAAAACCTTCGAGAGCCTGTCTGAACTTCTGAGAACAGGAATGAAAATCCTTCATTATGCAAGTTCCAGTGAAGGTTCCAGTGAAGACATAATTAACTCCATCTATAATTTAACACATATTCTACTGCAGGAGTTCAGCCAGTCTCCTTCACAGCACAATACCTCACTACA
>VZRL01006966.1:15355-27819 GCA_013397895.1 Origma solitaria | reverse complement strand
CCAAACTGGGTGAGGCGCCTTCAACTCTGCTCACTGCCTGCTGGCCCCGGACAGTAGAAGGAATTCTGGATGAGCCTCAAGTTGTGTGGAAAAATTCACATCAGCAAATATTTCTGTCCACCAAAGGAGACAGAGGAGTCCTGTAAAAATAACTTTATTTCATGAACAAAGGGAGAGGCCATGGGGAATTTCCCATGGGGCCTCTCCAGTTGGAGGATGCAGCCTCCTTTTTATCCTAATTTTCCCAGCCACATCTCCCTCTGCCTATTGTCTGAGGTACTTGGAAGGTACAGACTTCCCAATCTGCCTCCTACATGTCCTCCTTAATACGACCGCCCCTTTTGTATAATAAATGATATTCATTACCCTCTTAAGTCTTTTTATTCTTCTTCTCTAATTTGAGGAATTGATCAGGACCTTGGCTGAGCAGCAGTGCGTGTCAATTAGTAACATTTTCTGGAAGTGAAAGTTTCTCCTGTTACTCCCTTCTGTTGAAGTCCGTGGCCTTATCTCCACGCAGATTCGCACCATCTGTTTGCAAAGACACATTCCCCTTCTTCCCTTCATGGGGGTCCCCCGTTTGTGGGAGATCCCCCCTGGAGCAGGGTGTCCCCCCTTGCTGTGGCCCCACCCCTATGCAGTTCCCAGCCAAGCAGAGCGCGCTGCACTGATGGCTCACCATTTGCTAGGCAGACCTGCAGCGCTCAGCACTCCCCACCTGGACCCCACCTGCACCCATCCCTCGGCCCTGAGCCCCCTGCGAAGGAAATTTGGGCTGGGGGGAAGTAGGGGTTGCCCAGACCAGACCCCCCTGCTGTCCGAGATGGCTGAAGTGGGTGCCAAGGGCGGGTGAGAACAGCTAAGGGCTCAGCACTGCTGCAGCCCACCCTGTCCCAGCTCCATCCCACTCCTGCAGGGCGCGATGAATTTGGGGGAAAGAGGGGGCCGGGGTGGGTGCCGGGCTCAGGGGGGAAGAGGAGAAGGGATGTAGAACAAGGAGAAGGGAGAGGAGGAGTAGCAGGGGGGAAGAGGAGTAGAGATACAGGAGGAGGAGGAGGAGGAGCAGGAAGAGGAAGGCTCTTCCACCACTCCCTGTATCTACCGCCCCCCCCAGCCCCAGGAGCATTGCCCTGCCCACATCCAGTAGGTGACCAGGGAGGGGAATCCACGATTGTCACAGGGGTGAATCTCGGTGTTTTCTGAGGTTTATTGGTGCTTTGGTTTTTTGGGGGGAGCTAAATCTATATTTTGCAGGGGGTTTTGGCACAGTCTAATCTTTTGGGAGTTTTGGGGCTGTGTCTTGATGTTAGGGGGGTTTTTTGGCTGAATTTCGTCTCGGAGGTCTTTATGGACATAAGATGCCCAGAGACTTCCTGAGATGGACTTGGGCAGGAGGAACACCCAACCCAAGGTGCTCACCCCCGCAAGCCTCATATAAACTCCCAAAATTGGGGGTTATATTCCCCCCTCAGCCATTGGTGCAGCAATGGTGTTACTCCAACCCCCTGAAATGAAAGTGAGTCTATCACAAGCCATTTATAACCCTCAAAATTGGTGGAAAGTATCAGGATCCTTCCAAAAAAGGGGTCACCTCTGCCCCCTAAAATGACTGGGAAATCCCTCAAAGCCATTTTTAAGACCTCAAAATTGGCGGAAAGCAGCAGAATCTTCCCCAATATGGGCTCCCCATGTTCTTCCCTATGGGGCCCCCCTCCAAGTGTCAGAGCTAGGTGTGTCCCCGCTCCCCTCAGGACTGGAGGGTGCCCCAAAATCCCCTCAGTAATGGGATCCCCCACCCTCTTCATCCCAACACGTGGCTGTCTCATTCCCGACCCTATCCCAGCCATCCGACCTCTCCCAAACACAGCCCCATTCTTGGAGGGGGGCAGAACCGCCTCTGGGGCCATCGGTGTGTGCAGGGGATCCTTTATCCCTCTCGTGCAGCTCCAAGCTCCCGAGGGCACAGTCCTGGTTTCTGGGGCTGTCCCCCCTCCCCAGATTTGTCGAGTTTAATACCCAAGTGCGGCAATCCCGTGCGCTGCGGCAGCAGTCGGTGCCGGGACACAGCCCCGGGAGCTGCGCTAATGCCCGGCGGTGCCCGGGAGGGACTGATGGGTGGGGGAGTTCATAAGGACTCTACCGCTCCCCTCGCTGCGCACGAGAAGGTTTCTTAGTGCACGGAAGCGATTTTCCGGGGTTTCTGGGCTCCGCGGGGCCGAGGCGGCGGCAGCGGGTCCCGCGGGGCCCAGCCCGTGGGGGCGGCCGGGGTTGAAAAGTGCGCGGCGGCCCCAGCGCAGTTCCCGAGGGCTGAGCGGAGCTGCTTGGGAACAACCCCCGGAACCCCCCGGTGCCTGAGGGCTGAGCGGAGCTGCTTGGGAACACCCCGCTCGTCTCCGCCGCCCGAAGCCGCTTCCCCGGCTCCGGCTGCTGCCGCCGCTCGGCCCCGGCGCGCTCCCGCGGGGTCGCCGCTCGTCGCGCAGCTGGAGGGGTCGACCCGGGCCTTCGCTGCGGCTCCTTCAGTGACACGGGGCGGCAGAGAGCCCTGGGGCAGCTCCAGAAGCCCCAACTCGCCCTGGCTGCGGCTCTTTGGGTGACATGGAGCAGCGGAGACCCCTTCGTGATGCCCCGACGGTCCCTCGGGGCAAATCGTTCAGTCGCGGGCAGCGGCCTCTTACGGTGCAGGTTTCTTACTATTTTTTTATTCTCTCTGTTTTATTCCGTTCCCACCTCCCATCCCACGCCCCTCCGGTGCGGGTCTTTCACCACCACCGCTGCTCGCCGCTCTCTCGGTGCGGCTCTTCAGTGACACGGGCGCCGGGAACCCCTCGGGGCGGCTCTTTCGAGCCAAGGCAGTGCCCATCGCGCCCTGCAGCTCTTCTGCCGCGCCCCTCCAGTCCCTCGGATCAGCTCTTTTACTGACACGGGCCACGGAGAGCCCGGGTTGCAGCTCTTTTATTGTCTTTTATTCTGTTCTCTATATTTTATTCTAGTCACAATTCCCACCGCCTCGGCGCTGCCCTTCTGGCCACACCCGACATTGCTCGTCCCGCGGTGCGGCTCTTCAGTGACACTGTGCGCCGGGATACCCCGGTGCAGTTTTTAATTTTATTTTACTCTATTCTCTGTATTTTATTGTATTCACCCTCCACCCGTCCTTCGGTGCAGCTGATTCAGACGTGAGCGGCGCAGACCTCCCGGGGCAGCTCTTTTAACACCGTCTCGCCTCCGGTGCAGCTTCTCTCGCCCCCGCACACCTCCTGTCCCGCGGGGTCAGGGGATGTGCAGCTGCTTCAGTCCCTCGGGCTGGCGGAAACGCCCTCGGTGCGGCTCTTTGATTGCATTTTATTCTCTGTATTTTTTTTCGTTCCCACCTCGCCCGTCCCCCGGAGCGGCTCCTTCAGGGCCCCGGGGCGGCACAAAGGCCTCGGGGCGGCTCCAAAGGGCCCCGCCCGCGGCCGCTCCCCGAGGCCTCCCCGCTGCTCGCGGGGATCGGACACCGCCGGCGGCCCCGGCCCCTTCTTGTTCTTCTTGTTCTTCTTGCTGCTGCCGGGATTGAGCCCCCGCCGCCGCCCGGCTCCTTCTGCCGGCCCTGCCCGGCACGGAGCGGCGCTGCCGCTGACGGGGCCGGAGCGCGGCTGCGACACGAGTGCCCCGCGCCTCGGGACCGGGCCGAGGAGTGAGCGCACGGGTGGGGAGGGACCCCCGCTGGACAGGGCAGGGACTGAGCCCATGGGAGGGACCCCACGCTGGAGCAGGGGAGGATTCCTGTCCCTGAGGGGAAGCAGCGGCAGGAACTGACCGTGACTCCCATCCCTTGTCCCTGCACCGCTGGGCAGAGCAGGGAGGGAAACGGGGATAATGTGAAGACCGGGAAGGAAAAAGAGCTCGGCAGAAGGTGCTTCTCAAGATTTATTTTACTCCTCATTCTCCTGTTGTGATTTGCTCAGTCCTAAATTCAGTTCATTTCCCCACGTCGGGGCTGTTGTGCCCATGATGGCAATCCCTGAGTGACCTCTCCCTGCCCTTATCCTGACCCAAGAGGACTTGGATTTGTTTCAGTTCAGTGGAATTAAATGGTGATTTGGCGGAGCTGGAGCAAAGCAGCTGGAAACCACAGTGGGCTTGACTGGGACTAAACCACGGCAGGAGTTCAGGCTGCCCTGAGTGAGCTCTTAAAACATGAAACTTTGGGGGGTCTTTCTAAGGGAATTTTGGTGCATGTTTACATTCATTGTTACAAAGCAGATTCACAAGTGGAGCTCAGCTTTCAACTTGAAATGAGGAATTCGAACATGATCACTGGGACTGCTGTAACCTCAAGGTGTTCCTTGATACTCGATACGTTAGTTTTGGCAATATGAAGCCCTTCAGCAGCAATGTCTCTCCCACCCACTGATTTTTGGCTCAGACCCAGCTCGGAGCTTGGACAAGGTCTGGGCTTTGTCCTGTTGAACTTCAGGAAACTTCCGGGATGGGTCAGCATCACCCCTTCCCAGCCCACCCTTGTTAGGACTTTTTCTTTTCTCTCTACTGCTAAATTTAACCCTAAAACCACTTTGGAGATGTTGTATCCGAGCACATCCTGCAACTCTGAACTTTCCTCCTGTGAATTCTCTGTGCAGGGAATGTGTTCCTGATTTTCCCTGCTGTATTTACTGACAAACAAATATGCCCCTGTGTGACTTTCAGAGCTCATTCATGCAACGAAATAGTTGTCTTTATCAGGGCATGTTCTTGGTGAGCTTTTATTTGTGTGTTTCATGCTGCTAAATGACACAAGACCCAGGAGGGAACAGAGGCTGCTGCTGCCCATTGGCTCAGGGACAGGGAACCAAGTTGTGCTCCTGTGCAGTTGGGCCTGGCGGAACCAGATCTGGGTTTTCCTTGAGCAGCACAAGCTTGAGAGCAGCTACAAACAGGAAACCTCAACAGAAAACTGTTACTCTGAACTCAGTTGCTTTCTCTCCTGCAGGTGTTTGGAAAAGAGCCTCAAACCACAGACTCTGGTGTGATCCATTGGTGCATTTCCTCCCTCCTGGCTGCAACAGCTCCTGGCCCCTTAACAGGCTCCTGTCCCCTCACAAACCCTTCAGCTCCCCTTGAACTGTGAGCAGTCAAGAACTTATATGTATTTATTTAATATTTAAACTGCCTTTAAGTTTGTCTTTTTCTCTCCTCTCTCCATTTTTGTCTTTTTTTTTTTCCTCTTTATCTTCTTTAATCCCCTCACCACCAGTGGGATGGGGATAGGGCCTTTGGATGGGTGCAGGATGAACCTTGGAGATCCTCAGCTTCAGCCTGCTCATGGCACTGACTGCTGAGTCCCACCCAGGCACCCCCGGGGGAGGATACGGATCAGGTGCCCCTGTTTTGGGGAGATGGAGGATCCCAGGATTTTCCCAGCATCAAGGGATGCTCCCCAAGCAAAGCCCACTTTGGGAGTTACTTTCTTTTTTCCCTACACAGTGGTTCAGGCACCTGCTCCTCACTCAGTCACACCTTTCCCTTGTCAAAGAACATCATCGCCAATTTTCCCCTTTCAGCTTCTAGAATAAAACAATAAATAAACCCTATTTTCCTGCTTTTTTAGGACTGCGCACGTGTCTCACTCTGCTTTCTCTTTTCCAGTTCTTTTTGTGAGATCCCATTTCCCTCAGCCGGAATTCTCTCACGTGTGCCCAGACACCTGGCCTGGTTTCCAAGGAAAATGTTGTTATTTTTCTGAGACTGAGGGCAACTCGCCCACGAGTCAGGAAAGGTGCAAGGCCTGGGAGCTTCACTGGCTGACAAAAGCACCATGGATGAACTGGTGAGAACAGGGCTTCAGCCTCTGCACCAGGATGGGAAACATGGGGGAAAAAGGGTTTAAAACTAAACCTGCCTGGCCCCAAACCACTCCCAGTGCTGGAGCCGGGAGCCAACACCTTGAGGAAAGCCCTATCACTGGGTGGGGGATGGACACACATGGCGGAGGCAGAACTGGCCAAACCCCGACGTTTCTTTGCTTTACAGAAGTTCATCACACACTCAAAAGGCGAAGCGAACCCTGGTTTGGGCTGGAAAAGAGGGATAACGGCTGGTGGTGGTCAATGGCACAGCCTTTGACCACTGGTGGGTCCCTGTGTCCGTGCTGGAGCCTGGGGTCAGCACTGGGGCATGGCTCCCTCTTGGAGCAGCTGGAAGGGGCCCTGGGGCTGCTGCGCTGCTGCTCCCCCCTGGAAGGATTTCAGGGAGGCTGGGATGAGCCATCCTGGGATGGGCACCTTCTCCTGCCCCTGTGTCTAGGCAGATCCTGGCTCTCCATGGGAGGTTGGGATGAGCCAAGGTCACTGCCCACCAGCCCCCAATGAAACACCCTTAGCCAAACACTGCCCCCCGTGCTCTGAATGCCGCCCCAAATCCTCCCACTGCCAGGTGCCTTTCGCTCCCCTGCCTACCTAAAATCTCAGGATTTTTGGATCCTTTTCAAGCTTTCTCCTCCCTATTGCCCTTTACTGTCTCATTCCAGAGCACCACCAGCTCAGGGTCCTGATCTTCGCAGCTTTTCTTGCCCCGGTTCAGTTTCACAATTCCTTGGACAGCTGCCAATACAGGGGACACAACCTGGAGCCAGGAGGAGCTGGAGAGGAGAAAAAGCCATGAGACACCCAAAAGAATGGCCAAGGTCTTCCCCATCCCCAGTGGAAGGACACTGAGGATTCAATCGTGGCGCTTTTCACACCATTGTGGTTTTTCCTGCTCCATCACCACAGAGGAGAAGGAAGATGATGATGCAGTTGAGTGACTGAAAGCGCTCAACAGGTGGTTGGAGTGCAGGAAGGGTGGGGAGGAATGGAACATCCTCCCTTGGGTTGACTCCACTTCTCCAGGGAGGTGGAATCACCAAAAATTGCATGGAAAAGAGAATTCTTCCTTAAGAAGCCCCTTTTTGCCAAATAACCCTCGGTGGCCTCCCAGACCCCAGGGCAGCCTTGCAGGAGAAGCCCCCTAAGGTCCCACCTGAGCCTTTCCCAGCACATCCAGGTGGAGGTGGGATTTGGCAGCCATGGGTCCCTCCAGCCCTCAGCTCCTCCAGAGTCCAGATGGGGCTCAGCCCTTTCCTCCCCTTGGTGTTGGCTCCCCTGGAGCCCATTTTAGCCACCAAGTGAAGGGTCTTAGAGGCAAAACTGTCCCAATTCCAGGTGTTTTCCAGCCTCCCCAGTCCCTTCTCTGCTCTTGTCCTGCTTGGTGCAAGCTGAAATCCCACCTTAGAGGCCACTAAGCCCACCCAACATTCTCCAGGAACTTGGAAACCTCAGCGCAGGGATGGAGAAACAAAAAGACCCCAAAGGTAACAGCCCCAAAGGTCTGCTGGGATGGCCCCACACCTGCTGGGAAGGGCCAAGAGCTGGCTTTTCCTGCAGCCTGCTGAGGAATTGAACTGAATTTAATTTTGGTTTATTTTACTTGATTTGGATTTTTCTCCTCCTTCCTTCCGCCCTGTCCTTTTCCAGGCCCCAAACTCACATTTCCCACAGACTTGGGACACTTAGAGCATTTCATGGAACAGCCACCAATTCCCAACATTTTATTCTCACCTTTTCTCCATATTTTGGGTGTTACCCCCAGGTCTTGACTGGTCCTGAGCCCCTCCAGTAGTACTTTTTTATAGAGGTACAAATGATTTTCTTTTCCTCACACACCTAAGAAACAGCAGGAAAAAAGAGGAGGAATCTGACATAGTTTCTGTCACAAGCAGGAAATGGGCTGAAAGTACCAGCAGAAAAAGCTTTGCAGTTACTTTTGTATTTCTTAGTTTATTTTATTTCATTTTATTTTATTTCTTTTTGTATATTCTATTTTATTTTTATTTTAATTCTTTTTAATATTTTAAAATTTTTTTTCTTATAATCTTGCATTTATTCTCTATTTCCACCCCCAGCCCTTGTCCCCCTCCCAGCAATTTCTCAGCAGCTGCTGTCCCACAGCCCTTCCTGCCCGGGCACCCGTGGCCGCTCTGGTGCCGTCAGGCCCCAGCTCGAAGGGAAACCACAAAACCCTCTGGAAATAAACCCGGTCTGGGGCAAAACCCTGCAGGGGGGATTGAATCCCATGGACAGCTATTGCTGAGGGTTGGAGATTCCAAATGCTCCAAGGGGCCAGAGGGAACCACGCTGGGGCCTTGGGGCCTCCCTGGGGGCACCTTGGGGAACCCCCCGAGCAAAGTGATCCCTGCTGCCCTCCAAAATCCGCAGGGTTTGAGTCAGCTGAGGAAAAGAGCTGGAAAAAGGGGCTGGAAAGGGGGTTGAGCCTGAGGGGACCCCTCAGCCATCACCTGGAGCAGATGCAGGAAAATCCCCTGGAACCCTAGGAAATCAATGGAAATAATGATGAGTTTTTGAACTCTTTCTGCTGCTGTTTACAGAAGTCCTGGCCAGGTCCTGCCGGGAGGAGCAGGTGGTGGGGAAGGGGCTCAGGGCTTAATTGGGGATAAAACTTTAATTGGGGTGAGGCAACTTTAATAGTGGGAGAAAATGTGAATGGATGGAATTGGAATGGGAGGGGATGATTGAAATTGGGGAGAGAAAATGACCCAGAGGGAGGAGCCCCCAGCCCTCGGCTGTGCCCCAAAGGTGCTGCCAGAGGTTCCCCTGCTCCAATCTCCCGGGCTGGGGGTGCAGAGCTGCTGCTGCTCCCCAGGAATGTCAGAGGGTAAGAATTCCATTCAAGCTCTTACAGCTGTGGGAGTGATGCTTCGTGTTCCTTGGATGTTCTGTGTTCCTTGAATGTTCCATGCTCCCGGCCATTCCATGGTCCCTGGACATTCCGTGTTCCTCAGACATTCCATGTTCCTTGGACATTCCGTGTCCCTCAGACATTCCATGTTCCTCAGACATTCCATGTTCCTTGGATATTCTGTGTTTGCTCAGTTCCCCCCAGTGTAGGCCCAGTTGGCTCCCAGTCACCCCCAGTATGATCTCAGTCACTTTTGATCATGCACAGTATGATTCCAGTATGATTCCAGTATGAAACCATTCCTTTCCAGTATGATCCCAGAATGATCACAGTTGCTCCCATTCACCCCCAATATGGGCCCAGTGTGATCCCAGTATATCCCAGTCACTCTCAATATGGTCCCAGTCATGCCCAGTATGACCCCAGTAGGATCCCAGTCACTCCCTCTATGATACCAGCATGATCCCAGCATGGTCCCAGTTGCTCCCATTCACCTCCAGTATGGTTCCAGCCACTCCTAGTATGGTTCTGGTCCCCCCAGTATGATTCCAGTATGATCCCAGTGTATCCCACTATGATCCCAGTAGGCACTCAGTTGCCCCCAAAATAGTCCAAGTTGCTCCTAGTCACTCCCAGTATGGCTCCAGTAGGACTCCAGACACTCCCTATATGGTCCCAGTCACTTCCAGGATGAATCCAGTCACTCCCAATCACACCCAGTTTGATCCCAGTTGCTCGCAGTATGGTTGCAGACATCCCCAGTATATCCCAGTTGCCCTCAGCATGCTCACAGTCATTCCCCAGTCACATCCACTTGCCCCAGTCCAGTTCCAGTTCCCTCCAGTATGATCTCAGTCACTCCCAATATATCCCAGTTGCCTCCAGCATGCACCCTGTCACTCCCAGTTACCCCCAGTTGCTTCCAGTATGATCCCAGTTGCGCTGGTTCTGCACCTAGTAACCCTCAGTGCGATCCCGGTTTTTCCCAGTATGATTCCAGCGGCCCCAATTGTGCTCCCAGTCCACCCAGCATGGCTCCAGTATCTTCCAGGTGCTCCCAGTGTGTCCCCAGTTGGCTCCCAGCACGTTCCCAGTGACTCCCAGTCACCCCATATATGATTCCAGTCACTTCCAGTATGATGCTGGTTACTTACAGTCACTCCCACTATGATTCCAGTATGGTCCCAGTAACTCCCAATAGGATCCCAGTTGCCCCCAACACGGTCCCAGTCACTCCCAGACACTCTGTGATGCCCTTTGCTCTGGGGGCAAGGCTGCAGCAAAGCAGCGATGGCTCCAGAGCTGGGGCTGGCGGTGCTCTTGGGGCTCCTGGGGGACCCGGGGGACCTGGGGGACGATGACAAGAGGTGAGTGGGACCCCCCTGAACTGCAATTTCTGGGCACCAGGACCCCCCTGAGCACCCATTCCTTTTCATCGGCATCCACCTGAACCTCCACTTTTGGGTGCTGGGACCCCCTTAAACTGCAGTTCCCGGGAGAGGACTCTGCTGAACCCGCATTCCCTGGTATGGGACCCCCCCAAATCCCCATTCCTGGGCACTGGGACACCCCTGCACCTCTTTATCCAGGACTGGGATTCCTCCAGATGCCCCAGTCCCGTGCATGGGGACCCCACTGTGCCTGCATCCCCAGCTCTGGAGCACCCGTTCACCCCTTTATCCTGCACCAATATTCCCCTGCACCCCCTTTCCCGGCCATGCAGCCACTCCCAGCCCACAGACCCTCCTTTGCCTTGATCTTGGTACCCCCTGGACCCCCATTCCTGCCTTTCCCACCACCTAGACCCCACTTTCCTCAACAGCGGGATCCCCTGGACCCCCCTTTCCTGGACACAGGGACCAGGAACCCCTGGATCCCCCATCGCACCTCTCCCAGTCCCTTCACCCCCTTTCCTTGAACCTTTTACCCTTCCCGGCTGGACGCTGCCTGACCCCACTAATCTCTGGATCCTCTCAGTTCTCCACTCCCTGTGCTTCCTGCAGGGGGGTCCCAGGAGGGTCCCTGCGGGGATCACAGAGTGTCCCAGGGGTGTCCAGGCCCATCCCCTCCCTGCCACCCTTCCACAGTCACTTTGGCATCTTCCAACCTGTGTCAGCCACCGGGATCTGACTGGTGACCGGTGACTGCCCCTGGCACCGGAACCCCCCTGAACTGCAATTTCTGGGCATCAGGACCTCCCTGAAATTCCATGTCTGGGCACTGTGACCCCCCTGAACCCCCATTCCCTAGCACCAGGACCCTCTGTGTCTCCTTATCCTTCACAAATACCCGCTGCAATCACTTTTCTGACCATCTCACCTCTGCTAGTCCCCGAATTCCCCCTTTTCCTTAAGCCTGGGAACCCCTGGATCCCCATTCCTGCCTTTCCCAGCCCCCACTTTTCTCAACACTGAGGATGCCCATGACCCCCATTCCTGGCCATCCTGGATCTCCTCACCCTATGATTCCCCTTTCCTCACCACTTGGGCTCCCTGAACTCCCCTTCCTGGGTCCTGCCCCCTGCCACCCCCCCGGAGCTGCCGCTGGATGGCCCCCAAGATGCTGATGGTCAGGGCTTCGTCTGCCTGGGTGGGGCTCGGCCTCCACTGGCGGGAGAAGGTGGGGGAGGGTCCCTGGGGTTCGTCCCCCCCGGAGCGTGTGTGCCCCCGCCGGAATGCCCCCCATGCCGGGGTCACCCCCTTTTTTCTCCCCCAGAGCTCCTGACCCAGCTCCTGCTCCCCCCTGGGAGGAGCTTTGGGGAGCCCTCATTTTCCTTCGCCCTGGGCCCTCCTGGATTCCCTAATCCAGCACTGGGACCCCCCTGCATCTCCATCCCCAGCGCCGGGACCCCCTGCACTACCCCCCCTTATTCTGCACTCCCTTTCCCGGGTATCCTCTTCTCCCGGTCCCTGGATCCCGTTTCCTTGACACCGGGAACCCCCGGACCCCCACTCCCGGCCATCCCGGCTCACTTCACCCCCAGACCTCCCTTTCCCTGACCTCAGGACCCTCTGAAACCCCTACCCGGCTCTCCCAAGTCTCCCAGTTCTCCCTTTCCTTAATCCATGGACTCCCCCAGACACCGCCCCCTCACACTCCGTGTACCCCAGTTCTCCCTCCCGGCGCTTCCCGCCCGTGGCGCTGTCGGAGCCTGTGTCGCGACGGCCTCGGACGGAGGCAGGGCCACAGGTTCTTTTCCGGAAGGATCTCTTGGAGGGGACGAAAGCGAAACTCCTCTGGAAAACAGCGACGGCTCCGGGGGCGGGGCCGCAGCGGAGCAGCGCAATGGCTCCAGCACTGGGTCTGGGGGTCCTCTTGGGGTTCCTGGGGCTCCTCCGGACCCCGGGGGGCGCGACGATAGGTGAGTGGGACCCCCGGCATCGGGATCCCCCTGAACCGCAATTCCCGGGCAGCAGGACCCCCCCGAACGTCCATTTCCGGAGACTAGAACCCCTTGCACCCTCCTTCCCGGGCACGGGAATCCCCCTGAGTCCCCATGCCTGGGTACTGTGACCCCTCTGCACTCCCTTCCCCCAGCACCGGAACCCCCCTGAACCCCATTTCTCGGCACGGAACCCCCCCTGAACCGCCATTTTCTGGCACCCGGGGCTCCCTTGAATCCCGAACCCCGGAAAGGAACTCGCCTGAACCCCCATACCTGAGCACAGGAACCGCCCGAAACCCTCATTCCTGGGACCCCTGCACGCTGTTAGCTGGCGCCGGGACCCCCCCGCACCCCCGTGTGCGGG
>VZRL01006966.1:0-14792 GCA_013397895.1 Origma solitaria | reverse complement strand
TTCCTAGGCACGGAGACACCCCTGCACCCTGTTGTCCTGCACCGGGATCTCCTGAACCCCCATTCCTCTGCACCAGGACCCCCTTGAACCCCCATATGCACAATCAGGACTCCCCTGAAGCCCCCATTCCTGTGCATGGGGACCTCCCCTGCAGCCCCTTATACAGCTCTGGGACACCCCTGCACCCCCATATCCTGCACCAATACGTCCCTACACCCTTTCTTGGCCATCCCACCTCCTTCAGACCCCAGCCATCATCTTTTCCTTGACCTTGGGATTTCCTGGCACATGGACACCCCTGAACCTCCGTTCCTGGGCACTGGGAACCACATGCACCCCATTATCTGGCACTAGGACCCCCCTGAACCTCAAATTTCTCAGTACCAGGACCCCCCTACACCTCCTTTTTCAGCATGGGGTCACCCCATGCAATCCCTTCCCTGACCATCAGGCCTCTCCCAGCTTCTGGATCCCTTCTTTTCCTTGACCCTTTCCTTGTGACCCCTAGCCCCTCCTTCTACAGCATCAGGAACCCCCTGAACTGCCTTACCTGGCACAGGGACCACCCTGCACCCCTTTATCCAGCACCAATACCCCCTTGCACTCCCTTTGCCAACCATCCCATCTCTCCCAGACCCCAGATGCCATATCCCCCTTTTCCTTGACCCTGGGACCCCCTGGAGCTCCATTCCTGCTCTTCCTGTATCCCCCTTTCCTCAACACTGAGGATGCCCATGACCCCCATTCCTGACCATCCTGGGTCTCCCCACCCTATGATCCCCCTTTCCCAACACTTGGGCTCTCTGGAACCCCCTTTCCTGGGTCCAGGGACCCCCTGGACTCCCCATCCCACCTCTCTCAGTCCCTGCACCCCTCTATCCTTGACCTTGGGACCCTCCAACCCCTTTCTGGTTTTCCCAGCTCTTCCAGTTTCCCCTTTCCTTACCCATGAACCCCTCCTGGGTCTCCCAGCTTGGGTACCCCCAGAACCCCCAAATCTCTGTGTTCCCTCAGTTCTCCACTCCCTGCGCTACCAGCGAGTGGCAGTGTCGGAGCCAGGCCCGAGGCTCCCCCGATTCACGGCCACGGGGTTCCTGGATGGGATCTTCATTGCAAGCTACAACAGCGAGCGCGGCTGGGTGGAGCCCCAGGAGCTGTGGATGGCGGCCGGAGCTGAGCCAGGATATTGGGATACCGAGACTGAGATCAGTGAGAGGTACCAGCATGTGGACCCCATGGATCTGGGGATGCTGCAGAAGCAATACAACCAGAGCACGGGTGAGTTGGGGAAAGCAAGTGCTGGTGGCAGTCTGTGGGGCTGAGATGGGACCTCAGGTGCTGGGATAGGGATCCATGGGTTTGGGATGTGGAACCATGGGACTTCAGGGGGCTGGGATGAGGCTCTGTGGGTTTCCATTCAACTCTGGGGATGCATAGGGCTGGAATGGGGCTCTCTGGGGCTGGGAAACAATTCCATGGGTCTCTGTGGGTCCAATCCCCCCCCAGGTCTCCACACGCTGCAGGTGGTTTCTGGCTGTGACCTCCTGTCCAACGGGAGTATCCACGGATCTGATCGGTACGGCTATGATGGCCGGGATTTCATCTCCTTTGATCTGGGATCTGAGAGCTTTGTGGCAGCTGACAGGACTGCCGAGATCATCAAGAGGCTCTGGGAATCTGATGGGATCACAGTGCCAGAGTTGAAGAATGAGCTGGGGCACACCTGTTTGGAAGTGCTCAAGAAACACGTCAGATACGGGCAGAAGGTGCTGGAGCGCAAAGGTGGGGGAAAAATTCCCGTGGGAATGGGGAACTTGGTAATGTGGGATTTGTGAGGGTATAATTTGTGAATGCAGGAATTCCCATGGGAATTCTTTTTATGGATCTGGTCCTTATCCCATTCCCATGGCAATTTCATGGATGTGTCTCACCATGCTCCCATTACCAGAGCCTCCCAATGTCCATGTGTCTGGAAAAGAGGAACACGAGATCCTGACGTTATCCTGTCAAGTGTACGGATTCTACCCCAGCACCATTGGGATCAGCTGGCTGAAGGGGGATGAAATCCAGGATCAGGAGACACAGTGGGGCGGGATTGTTCCCAACAGCGACGGCACCTTCCACACCTGGGCCAGGATCGAGGCGCGGCCGGTGGAGTGGGAGCAGTACCGGTGCCGGGTGGAGCATCCCGGAATGCCTCAGCCCGGGATCTTTGCTTGGGGTGAGGCTGGGAATGTGGGAATTGGGAATTGGGAATTTGGAAACAGGGAATTTGGGAACATGGAGCAGTGGGATGGGGGTTGCCCTCCCCTTCCTCACTATCCCACGCTTCCCAGAGCCAGAATCCAGCAGGAATCTCACCCTGGTGGTCACTCTGTCCGTCATCGCTGCTGTTCTCCTCGTTCTCCTCATCGGATCTGTCATCTGGAAGTTTCAACGTGGTAACACATGGGATGGAGGTTGGGAAGGGGTACAGATCCACCTGGCAACATTCCAGGAATCCTCTACCATGGGTGCTAATCCCACTGTTTCTCTGTAAGGAGGAGGAGTGGATACAATGCGCCTGTGAGTACCAGCACTGGATCCAGCTCTGGATCCCTTTTGTGTGGATCCCAGGATGGATCCTGGGGTTAATCCCACTGTGTGATCCATTCTGGAATCTCGTGGATCTTCTCTTTCTGCAGGAACAGACACAGGAACTGTCAGCATGACGGCAGGTACGGAGCAGGGTGGGATTCCAGAGGGGGATCAGGGCAGGATGGATGGAATGGGATCAGGGATGGATTCTGGAGCAGGATCAGGTGAAATGAGTGGAGCAGAATTTGTGTGAGATGGATGGATTGGGATCAGGTGGGATTCTGGAACAGGTCCCTCTCACCATGGGCTCCACAACCAGGTCTCTTCTCCGGGGTGGGGACAGGGACAGAGTGACACCACCCCACACTCTCATCAGGAATCACCGCCTGAGTGGTCCACGGAGCTAGATCCAGCCCCTTTCCTCTTCCCAGGTAAAGCCAAGAGCTGCCGGCAGCTCCCACCCATTGCAGCCCCTTGCTCTTCCGGACCAATCAACTTCCCATTTTTCATGTGTTTTAAAGCTGCAAGAAGAGGGACCATGGCTTGGGGTGGAAGAAGGGGGCTCTCGTTGAGGGGCTGGGGCTGTTCTTTGTTTTGGTGGAACCTCAGTCAGTGAACACCTTTCTGTCTGTAAAGCACCTTCGCTTTTGTACACTTTTGTTGTTAGTATTGTTGCTGTTACTGATCTTCTGCATCCAGATGTGTCCATGGGAATGAGTATCCCAACTTCACCTGCCCCATGGAGATCTGCTCAGTGCAGTGTGTGGGGCTGGGCAATGACCCCAGTCTCACTGAGATGCCATTGCCAGGACACTTGGTGTCCCCTTGAGGTGTTCTTTGAAGCTGTGAACGGCTCTCAAGGATGCAAACCTGTGTCACAGCACCTCTGTTTTTCCTTCAAGCCCTGGGGAGAAGGCAAAACCTCCATGGCTGAGGAAATGCTGCTGCCTTTGTGAAAGGACTGCTGTGTGTCCTTGGCTACAAGTGGGGTGCTGAGCTCTTTAGAATGGGTGAGACACTGAGTTTAGGTTGGATCCCTCTGCTCTCAGCAGGGTCTGGTGGCTTTTTAGAGTGACATCAGAAAATAATCACCTTCCATCTCATGAAGAAAAAAGTCTAGGTGTCCTGGGGTAATCCATAATGTTCTTGTACTCCATATCTATCTTTGCCCAAAAATTGTTACAGTCTCTGTAAGCCCCTAAAGCCAGGAAACTTTGGGGGAGAGATGCTATCACGGGTGCTTTTAATGTCAGCTCTTGCAGGCAGTTTGGCCCCTTTTACTGCGTGGTGTTTGCTTTGCTGTCTGTTTGGTCTTTCCTTAACCAGAGGCTTTTCCCTTTTTTGTGTTCTCTTTTCGGTTTCTCCCCATTTGGCAGAGGCTGCCGGGTTTGAGCTGCCTTGGGGCGAGTTTCTTATGCGCTGCCTGTGTCCGTGGGCCACTGCAGCACCCCGGCCCAGATCCATGGGTCCCGCTCCAGGAGAGAAGATCCGGCGGCAGAGGCTTCCCTTTGGTGGCGGCTTTTGCTAAAGGCGGGAGCTCTGCTCTGAAGGTGCTTGTTTTGGGTTGGCAGCTGCAGCCACTCGAAAATACGCATTTCGCAATTAGAAACTGTTTCCCAAGTGAACTGTGCAGACTCTGCCGGCAGCGAGGAAAAAGCGAGCGAGTTCCCGGGGTCGGGCTCGGCCCTTGCCCGCTCGCCCCACAGCTCAGCGGTGCCCGCGCACAGAGAGGGAAGCGGCGGCAGCGGCGCAGACCCCGCGGGAGCCAGCGAGTCCTCAGCTGGCCTAGAACTGCTGTGCAGCTCCGGCTGGGCTGCCCCATCCCGGCCCTTCGGTCGCCTGCGGGGCGCCGCCTTGGCGCGGAAGGATGTGACTCATCTTCCCCTTGTCCTTCGAGCCGCGCCGTCGCCCTGAGGCACCACGGCGGGGAGGACAGTTCTGACATTTCGGTCTCTCTGTTCCCGTTGGGGTTTGTGAGACTCAGCGATTTTGTACCTAGCAGTTATTTACTGTTATTTTTTGCCTGTTACTATTTTGTTTGTTAGTAAACTCTTATTTTTTTGTCGCAGTTGAGATGGACACATACAGATACACTAACAGCTTTCAGTCAAAGGAAAGAAGAAATCCTCTTTATTATTACAAAGCCTCTTTTATACAGTTTCTTAGCACTCACGTTGTATGTTCATTGGCTCCTAACTTACTACGTTACAGTATTATTGGTTACCTATAATTAGCACACATTCTTACAAAATAACAGAATCCCTCTTGCAGCTGCAGCTTCACCTCTTGTTTTTGCTTCTTGCTTCTGTTGACGCTAAGATTCTTACGGGTACAAGTGGATTGTATCAAGGTCGAGGTCTGTGAGCTGGGGCAGGCCAACTGTCAGTTCCCACATTTTTTCACTTTTACCTACTTGTATTTATTCATTATTGGTGGAGAGGGGTCGGTTGAGCTTATAAATGGAGGCAACTCATTCAGCAGTGTTTTCCTTTAGATTGTCTCAAACCGAGACAAATTTGGAGCTTAATGTGGGTGTGAAAAAATTAGTGGGAACCCTGTGGACAGTACAGTGGGGGGTACAATTAGAGGAAATGAGGAGTTCTGCTGGTACCCTAACAGGAGTCATAACAATAAAGAAATTATGGGGTAAGTCACAGTCACTGCTCCCTGGATGGAATGTGGTCGGCAGGACATGAAACCTATCCCAGGATGATTCTCCATCCACGTACACCGGCTGAGGGCGAATGGAATAGAGGGTGGGACAGAGTGGAGAAACCATGGCTGGGCTCTGGGGGAATCCTTGCGGGGAGGGGAACTCGATGCTCCTTTGCAGTTGATAAACCACACAGGATCCGTCAGGCAGGGGAGACAGGGGAAGATGTCCAGCTGCTGAGCCAGTAACTGGGGCCAAATCCCTCCCCTCAGATGAACTTGGTTCATTAAAGCCTAATAAAAATATTAATGCACACGTCCATCCCAAAGTTCCCTACCCCTGAGGTACAACCCCCCCCCCCACTGGGTACAAGCTCTGTGTTCTTTTTTGCTGTATCTGTAAAAGCAAGAGAATTTTATATCGAGCAGTAACAAAGGCGTGTCTGACTCGAATCACCCAAGCTGCACCTAAACACAAAGAAATGGTATAAAATAAGTTGAGAATGGGGGAAAAGTCAGGGAAGACTCCATGGTAACTGCTGGGATCAGTCGAGGGGCTGAGCCTGTCTTCTGCCCCACAGGGACGCCCATTGGGTAAGAATCCTACTTGGCATGTGCTGAACATTTTAGTGGCAATTACAGCTGGTCCGGGCATTCCTTCAAGTACATTTTTGCAGTCAGACACCATCACCAACAACCTTTGAACCTGAACCTGTCACGATTTTATGTTAATAATGAGAGTTACCCCATAAACAATCAGTGTGAATCCTTCCCGGGTGCTGGCAGTCTCCAGCAACAGGGAACACACTCCAATAAAGGGGGACAGCTGCTGAGGGCTCTCCCTTGTGCTGTTGGTGTTTCCCTGCCTGAGTCAGTGGAACACCCCTGATCCAGCAGGACAGCTCAGTGCAGGGTCCCCTAAGGGACAGAATGGCCGGGCAATAGGGTCTGGGCTTTCCTGGGGTGCTGACAGACAAATTATAAACACCAAGGGTCAGGTAAATCTCCCCACACTAAGGGTCCGGGAAGCCTCCCCTGTTCACATGACATGGGGCAATCCCTGAGTCACGGATTCCTCCAGGCTGGAAGAACAGATCTTCAAATCCCTCAGTTTAGCGCTGCCTCCCCAGCCACTGCCACCACCTCCAGAAGCAGCACTCACTTGCGCCCTGGGGCTTTCCCATGCCCTTCCCCACTCCCAGCAGGGCAAGCCAGAGGGGAGCACACACAGCCTGTGCCTCTCCTCCACAGCCCCTGTGGGCAGCGTGTCCGCTGCCATGGGCCGGCTCTGCTGGGGAATGTCTTGCGGGCCTTTTCCAGGTTCCTGCCAGTCCATTTCTCCAGCCTGTCCATGTCCCTTGGGACGGCAGCACGACCCTCTGGCATGTCAGCCACATTTCCTAGGTGTGTGTCCCCAGCAAACTCGCTGGAGGCACCCTCTGCCCCACCACCCAGAATGGGCAGAACGGGAGGAGAAGATGCTGCCAAGGATGGGCCAAAGGGGGAGTTTCCTTAGGGAGAGTGGGGCAGGAGAGGTGTTCAGGGGCCCAGTGAAGACGCTGGGGTCAAACCCAGAGTTTTGGTTGGTATTTGTGCAACAAAAAGTTTTCCCTTCCCTCGGTGTTATTGAGGGATGCTGTTTGCACACCGAGCAACAACTGCAAAGAGTCCTGGGAACAGCCCCACACATCTTTTCATGTGATAGAGGACCCTGTCCATGTCAGTGGTGGGCACTGGGGTTTGTCTACAAATAGGCCTGGCCTTCTCCCCCAGAGAAGAAAGATCAGACAATCTTTGTGTCCAGAAGGCTGAGGCAGACTCACCTGGCTGGTGGCAGAATTACAAAGCCCAAGGAATGAAATTGCCACACTGCGCCTCACTACCAAGTGAGCATTCCATGAAGGCAGCCCTTAATGTGACCCTTGGGGGTCTGGGATCAGCCTTCACATCCCTGTGGGAACAGCTACAGACATTACAAGAGAGTTTTCCCCCTGCTTCCTATGGAAGGGTGAACATCAGCTGCCCTTTGCTTCCTGGTGCCTCCTCATCTCCTCAACTGAGGATGTCAAACTTACCAGGAGGGAAAACTCCATTCCATGTTTCCTTGTGTCTGTAGCCTGGAACATCCACTCAGAATTAAGGATTTTCTGAAAACCATGCTGAATGTCCTCAGGAGGAGGTTTGCCATAAAGGGAGGAAATTGTGTTTTGGTAGTAAATAAAAGTTTCAGAATTTTTTCTTTCTGTCCCGTTCACTTTCAGTCAGTTCTGGTCTGGTTTTCAGAGTGCCATCTTCTCAGCTGATTGCTCTTTGTGTCCTCCTTTCTCTCCTGCCTTCCTTTGCCTGCTCTGTTTCTCTCCCAGAGTCTCTGTTTACCCAGGGCAGCTCCCAGCCAAAGGCCCTCATGTGATTTTTTTTTCCCAATCCATGCTAAAACAACCACGGATGAAGTTATGGAGGCTGGCAGTGAAATGTCATTATGAGATCTTGCTCCACTTGGCTTTCAGCCCCTTCTCAAGAGCTTTGCCTTGAAGGACAGCAACATCTTTTTCTTGCTGGAAACTGGAATTCCAGAGCCTTGGAGTGTGTGCCGTGGATCCCAGAGGGCAATTCCCAAGGCTCCCGGGGTGCTGGTCCTGCTGTGCCTGCCAAGGGAGATGTGCAGGGGCAGGGGACAAGGTCCAGCAGCTGGGTGGGCTCCCAGAGCAGGCAGCAAAGGTTGCTTTGCTGGACATTTCCCAGCACATTCCCTGCTGCAAGCAGAGGGAAGAAGGAAAGGGAAACGAGGAGCTGAGAGAATCCCGGAATGATTGCGGTGGGAAGGAACCCTGCCCATGGGTTATGATCCCATGAGGGAGAGACACCTCTGTCCCAGTGAAGGTGCAAATGAGACCACAGGACAGCAATCTATGGATTTTATTGAACAAGGAATGTGAGGGAGAGAGATAGAAATAGGAAGGAGATGTCAGAGAGAGAGAGAGAGAAGAACATAATCAGCTGGAACTAGAGGGTCTTTAAGGTCCTTCCCAAGCCAAACCATTCTGTGATTCTAGAAGATGTATGGATGTGTATTTTAATTTGATATTGTTATTTACTAGTACTATTTCATCTTCTTAATCTTCTTATTCTTTTTATTCTTATTCTTTTTAACTACTACATACTATTTCTTCTTAATCATCTTATTCCTATTCCTATGCTTATGCCTATTCTTTTTCTTCTTATTTTCTTCCTTATTCTTTTTTTTCTTTTTTTCACTACTATTTCTTAACCCCAACTTTCGTTTGTTTTGGAGGAATCGTATGTGTCGCAGTCCTGCAGGGAGATGTCTGGAGCAACACCTCCTGTCTGCCCATTCCTCATGGAAATAATCCCGAAGGACCAGCATGGAATCCTTTCAGGATGAGAGGAAATGGCCTTCAGTTCCAGGGGAGGTTCAGACTCAATATTAGATACAATTTTGCCCTGACAGAGCGGTCAGGTATTGGGGGATGTTGCCCAGGAAGGTGGTGGAATCCTTGTCTCTGGAAGTGTTGAGGAGTTATCTGGATGTGGCCCTTGGGGACGTGGTTTAGGGATGATGATGGTGCTGCACTGGATAACTGTGAGGGTCTTCCCACTTGGATGTTTCCCTGTGATTCACCACTGAGCCCCCCAGCACCAACTGCCCTGCATCGGTGCCATTTTGGGGTTGGCCACACCGGTAACTTTTGGTCTTGGGATGCTCCAGAGCAGCTGGCGATGGCTCAGACTGTCACTGTGCTGTCCCTTCCACCCCAGCCCGTGCGGCTCCCTCGGGCCCCGCGCCGGCTCTGGGCCACTGGCCGTCCCCAGGCCTGGCCTGGCGCTGAACCTGCGGCAGTGTCACCGGGCAGGGCCACCGGCACAGCCCCCACAGCGCCCGTCCGAAGGGGGATGGACGTTTATTGGGGGCGCCGGCTGCCCCCAGAGGGGCTGGGGGCTGTGCGGGGCAGGCCCCGGGCTCTCACACAGCAAGGCCCTCAGTAGCACAGTCTGAGTGCAGATTTCCTTGTCAGCAATAGGTGGGATTATTGTCCTGTTGGTTATTTGTAACTGAAATGTCTATAGGGCATCATCACATCAGGCCATTCACACAATTCATTGCACTTTCTCATTTTAAGGGCAGGTACCACCCTTCATCTCTCCTTTTGCAAGGCAGAAAAGCATTACCCTAAAAAACCACAAAGTTTTCCCAATGTAACCAGTATGACTTCCAAATGTATTTAAAACAATAATAATAAGCAAGGGCTTTGCATCGAGCAATAAAAAAGCCCCAAAACTGAAACTGTTCCTAAGGCTTCAGAAGAGCAAAGAACTTTGAACTATTTACATCCTGGAGACCCAGTTAAGGAATATTGGATTCCAGTCTGGGTCACCGTAAATTCTGTCCGGTGTGGTGTGCGAGGTCAGTCTGGCTATTGGTCATGTAGCTTGGCCTTTTTCAGGTGAAAACTCTGGAAAAAATGGAGAGAGAGAGAAAACGTTTGGTTGGTTTCACACAACAGGCACATCTGGCAGAGGAAAGTCAATGACTGGCATCACTTCACTCAAAGAGGACTTGGAAAACCTTTTGAATTTCAGCAACTGCCTCTTTAGTGTGAGGATTTTTATAGCCTTGCACCACAGGACAACACAACATTTTTAATGATTAAATTGCACAATAAAAAAAGTAGCAGCATTTCTAGGAATGTGTGCAAGCAAATACTGGTCACAGGTTCAGCAAGGACTCAAAAATTCAAGTGCTGCTCAGCTGTAGCCAAGCTATTTACCAAGTGCTGCCCTGACATGGCAGCTATCCCTCTCTCTTTCCTCCCAAAAGAAGTGCTCATGAGGAAGCAGAAGCTGGGGGGCTGCAGGGCCAGCCCTGCCTGGTGTCTTCAGAAATGACAGGCAGGGTTGTAAAACACTTTTCAGACTTGAGGGCCTCTTGTCTCGTCTTCTTTTGGCAAGGAAGTCACTGGGAAAGGATTTTTGTCATTCCCTGCAGAACCCTGAAAAAGCACAGAGAGACAGCTGGTTAGAAAGATCTGCCTAAACCAACTCCAAAGCCTGCCTTTCCTAAATTTCAAGAGAAAATATTTATTTGTCCCAGGCGTAGTCTATTCTCCAGGCCCTCCCCCTCCTGCCTTCTTCCCCAACAATCCCTCCAATAACGGAAAGGGAATCTTGGCTTCTCACCCCACCCCCCAACATCCTAGACTCTACACACTGTGCCATCAGTGAACAGCTATGTAAACAATTTTTATAAACCAGAGATGCAAAGATCCAGTTGCAAGGGTCATAAACAATTTTGCAAGCTAGCTATAAAACCCTAGACCAGGGTTGCAGCCAAACCCACAGGTTTCTTGTTCCTTATTTTAAAACAAACCACCCTTTATTTTTATAAATATTTTACACCAATATTGTATTTGCACTTGCCTACAATAAAAAATGGTTACATACCTCAGAGAATGTTTCTGAAGAGAATGAAACAGCATGCGTGGGTTGCAGGAAACACCCCACCAGTCCTCCTGGATACCAATGTTGATGCCCTTTGATAGTTCCTTGTGATTTTCCTCCACTTTCCTGTGCTTGGCAAATGAAGGATCCTTGTTCCTGGCAGGGTTATCCATGGCAGGTTGGTCATCAGTCTCAGTTCTTGGTCCCTTTTGGGCTATCATGGTCGAGTTTGGTGTGTGTTGTACAGTAGTCATGGCTGGTAGTGGTGGGAGCACCACTTTTTTTCTCTCGGTTTCAAATTAAGCTTTTGATGCTCTGGACAAGAAAAGCAAATCCATGAGTATGGTGTACATCCAATTTTTTAAAACTTAGTTACATCCTGTTACCAATTCTTGCCAGCTCAACTGGACAACACTTACAAAGTTGAGAGGCTTCAAGTGAGTCTTTCAATTGGCAGAGACTTCACATTTAATAACAGACTGACATAGCAGATTTCTGATCATCAGGAATTAGGATGACCAGGGAACTCTGGCAGCAATAAGCAGCACCAGATAGCTCTAAACCTTGTTTTACTACTGCTTATTCGCATCATTTTTATTCAGCTTCTCAAAGGTTCCAAGAACACACCAAGCAGTGAATCCCAGCTCATGGACTGCAGCATCAGAAGAGGAGAAAATCAAGTTATACTCAGTGAGAAGGCTCAGGTGTGATGCTGCACATCTTGCCTGACTCTGCTGTGCATGGGACAGTCCTCTCCCCTCTGTCACCACCCACTGTTCCTGTGGTTTGGTCCCTACTCTCTGCTCACATTGCTCTCCAGATTCTCTGCCTTGGTACTGCTGATGCCCACAGAGGATTATTTGACAGAGCACAGCACCATCCCTGGCCAGATTCAGAGCCTTCTCTCCCCAAAAAACCCTCAATCCTTCCTGTCTCTCACAGGGGTCCCACATTTGATGGACATCCCACCTGGAGGAGGTATGATGTTGTGGAGCAGAAAGGCCTTACAAAATGAAGGCCTTGTTACTCTTGTAAAATCCTTGCTCACTTCTGTTACTTTGGCTAACTAGAAAAGCATTCTGGGAATGACTCAGCTAAACTAGAGGCGAAAAGCAAGTTAAATAATTGTAAAACAATTCTTAGAACCAATAAGGGCTCACAGAGTGGGGCTTGTAGTTGGTTGCATCTGATGCCTGTTCCTGTCGTGGTCTATTGTGGTTGGTTAAGCACATCTGTTGTGCCTCACAAGAATGTAAACTCATAACAAACTAAGAGTTTAAGAACCCTGGATTTTTGCAATAAAGTGTCTTCACCATACCATTGTGGAGATCCTGTGTGCCTTAACGCCGCACATGGTGCCTACCGTGTGTGGTGAGGATTTGGCTATCTGTCCTGCCTGCAGTGCGCCCCATGGAACTGAAATTCTGCTGAGAGGAAGCAGCTGCTGGCCGGCGATCAATCACCTCAGGGAAGAGGTGAGCTGTGGGGAACATGGGTGATAGTATTACTATGGAGGAGCAGTCCGCCCTTGACTTAATGAAGCAGTTGTTAGAAAAGCGTGAGAAGACTATGTCCTCTCACTCTCTTAAGCAAATTTTGAGATGGACTGCAGCTGATGAAAAAGGAGTAACCTCCACAAGGATTTTAACTGCTGACATGCAGGAGACACAGAGAGCAGCAGGGAACATGACGGGAGGAAAAATGTCCCTCGAGCCCAAACAGAAGCTCTTGCATTAGCAGAGGAGAGACATTTCAAATGCTAGGCAGATTAGAGGACCCTCAGACCCCAATGACAACAGCGGACCTGCTTGGCAGACCACAGTCTGGTGGAGGTCAAATTGCTGCCTCAGCCTATGAGATCGGGTTGGACTGTGAGTATCAGGGGTCCAGGAGGCGTCCCAAAGGCATCAGTGCATTTCAAAAAGCATTGCAACATATTCTCCACAACGGAGCAACTTTTATTATTCCTGATGGAACTCTGTAACTGTTTTCTACATGAGACAAGCCTTGATGTTAACATTCCTCCCCCGAGGGCTGTTCGGTGGGTCGGGGCATTTTTGGCAGGGGCGCAGGACCACTACTCACTGTAAGCTTAAGTGCATTTAGTGCAGCTCGCAGCGCTCGGCTGCTTTCTCCCCATCATTTTCCCCCGCACAGACCCCCCGACAATCGGGGAGCAGGCGGGTGACGGCTGCGCTGAGAGGAGGGGCCCTGGGGGCCTTCCAGGCCTGCATAGTTCGATTTGTAAATGTATTTCTAGAGTACCTTTTAATTAGTGCAACTGAATTGTATTTTGAATTTGTTTCCATTTTTCACAACAAGAAAGCATTGCAGCAAGATACATGGACTGATGATGATAACAACTTAGTTAACGAGGAAGTTGGGCTGGGGGTCAGATTTTTTGCTGAGTACTTTTGAAAGTGTTTTACATTAAGTACACCTCTGATATTCATGGAATTTTAGCCAGATGTAGATTGTTCAAGTCAGTTTAACCTTTCCCAATACATTTTATCTCAACTCTACAGAATTGGTATAAGAATCATGACAATCTGCCCTATTTACAGCCTTTATTGTGGATAAGCTTCAGCTCCCTTTCCCCCCTCTTCTCATTTTCTCTGTTTCTCTTAAGACATTCCACAGGCTTTCTATTTTTGCTGGATTTCACTAGGACAGAATACCTTTCAATCCAGATCTCTGAAGGGAAAACCCACTATTTTCTTCTCGTTCTAAGACTGTGCCAAAATTTAAGGTTTTTCCTCTGTCTGCAGAATACTAGCACCTGATCTTCCAAATAAAGACTGTATGAGTGCTGTGTTGAGAAGTCAGTTCTTCAACCGGCAAGTTTAATAGATATACCTGAAGTATTTAATTTGAACAAATAATTTTATGTTCTGCTCAGTTTTACATATATATTACATCAGCTTTATTGTAATGTGCAAATTGAGGCTATAATGCCATTCAGCTCTGATGGAGCGGAGAAATCAACATTAAAACTATCAGGTAGAATTTACTTTTTTTTTCCCATGGTAGCCTTGTAGTTCACAGAACTGAGTTGGCATCTGTCCAACAAAATGTTTAGAGAAAGGCTCGAACTCCAGCTGTGTGACCTCGAGGTGCCAAAGCAACTTAAGATGAACCAAACAGTACAAAATAATTGCAGGCAGCACATCATGATCCTGTAAGGAATCAGCAAAGTTAATTTTCAGTCTATCTCCTCAGAGAATCATTTATCCTTATGTGCATAATATCTTGGCTTATGGAAAGGCTCGGTCTCTTAGTCTTGCCCAGCATGGATGCAGGTAGCCCCTGACAAATTCAGTAGAGCCCTCTTTGGAATATTTAGGGTGGATATTAACTGGACAAGATGTAAGGCTAGAGCAATTAACTTCGGAGCCTGATGTCAAAACATTGAATGGTTTTCTGGGGTTGCAGGGAGCAGTTAACTGCATGGGGCCCATGCTGGGCAGACAACAGCCCCCTGTTGTCTGCAGAGGCTATTCAGGAGTTGGGTGCAGCTGCTCATGGTTCTCTGCTGTGGGGGTGGACTGTGCAGTGTCAGCTTTACCTGTTCGCTTGCATAGCTTTAGTCAGGCAGTTTGAATGGGACTGTTTTGCCATGAAGAAACGTGTGCCAGCGTTTCAAACGACTGCAGTCGTTCAGTGCTTCCACTGTGTTTGTTCTTCCCTAACTCCTGTGGATTATAGTTCCATTTCATGTCAAAGCAGTTTAAGTGTGGTGATTGCTCAGGGGCGGGTGGCTAGGCTGGCACTGACCTGCAGAGCATCTCAGGGAGGCCATGCCTTTGTGGCCACTTGTGTGCATGGCTTGGTCTTGTCCACCCACTGAACTTACAGAGTTGTGTGTGCGGAAATCGTGGCAGTAATGGGCCGCTTGGAGGGTCTCCAACACCCCTGTCCATCCCTGGAGGCTCGTGGCGGGGGTTCCCCCCACCCAGCAGCTGGTGCTGCGGCGGCCGTGGAGCAGAGGGGAGTGGGAAGGGGGGTCCGGGGTGGCCCCCTGAGCTTCCAGCCTGCTGTGGGGTGCTGGGAGTTGCTGGGGTGGCTGGGGGGTCACGCCATGACCTGTGTGAAAAACGAGGTTCACT
>VZRL01006964.1:267031-279233 GCA_013397895.1 Origma solitaria | reverse complement strand
GGTGGCACTGGGTGGGCTTTTAGACCCTTCCCACTCCAGTCATTCTGTGATTCTGTGATTGTAGCAGTGCCCAGGAATTGCTTGTGTTACCTGGACAGCGGAGAAAGAAGTCAGGGAAAAATGAGCTGAGCCAAACATCACCAAGTCATATTAGAGAGGTTTAAAGCCTAATAAAAAGGCTGTTAAAAAGGGTAAAAGGTTACGTGTTACAAAACCCAAATCCTCTAAAACAGAGGGGAATCTACCGCTGGCCATGTTTCCACCTCATCACCAAAAGTAGTATTTTCTCCTATTAAAGCAGCCGGCCAACCCTCTGACAGCAGCAATACCCAATTGAATAATAACGCTGCTGCAGGAGATGTTGTTTTCTAACACACTTGAGGAAGGTGTTAAGAGGGTGCTCTGTAAATCCATTCTCTGTTGAAACACAGCAGTAAAATCCTCTCTCGCCTTAAGGTGAATTTGTCTTCAGGAGGTGACAGCTACAACAAGCTCTCAAGTGGGGAACTGAAAGCTTCCTCGTGGTGCAGGGTTTTTTAAGATTTTAATGAAATCTAAAATACAACAACATGTGTGACACCTTCCTAATCCTGAGCACTCAACACAGGGTTACTTTTGCAGCTCTGAGCTTCAGGTGTACTTCTTTATTCTAGGTGGTAAGAATTTATCGCTAAATATGCACTACATTCCTTGAAACACTTTTAAAAGCCTACGTGTTACTAAAAATAAATACCCATATACATGCTGTTCTCTAGAAGAGAGTATTTTTGAGGAAATAATTGTAACTTCACCATTCAGAGGGAAGAGCAGTCGTCCTTCCTTTGTGCTGGAACTGAATTTATATGTGTGCAATATAAATACAGATGTCTGTCCAAAACAGACTCATGAAACCGTCATCATAGCAAATGTTAAAAAAGTTATTGAGAAAGTTTCACTGAAATTCATGGAGTTGCAGCAAGAATTGATACTGATTACTTTGCTGTATTTAGCTGTAATTAAGTAGCTCAACATTTCCTGCGTGGAAAGGAATGTTCCTGTTCCTAACCAAAGCCAGGCAACCTCAAATCTCCTGGCAGGGGGTTAAATTCTTACCTGGTCATGCTGACACAAATGAGGGATTATGTACGTGGCTACCAACTGCATTCCACAGAAAAACACTTTTTTTGGCTTAGGTGAACACACAAAATTAATTCTTCTTGATGATTCTGGCAACCCAGGGCAGGTATGAGACTGTCGTCTTACAAGAAGTCCCCAGAAGTGAAGAACCTCCCTTGATGTGTCTTCCCAGATTAGCAAAGATGAACAACTGAGCAAATTTACAACTCTGACCTGGAAATTTTCTCCTTGGTAGGATGTGAGAATTCAGATAATGCATGTAGACAAAACCCAAGCTCAGATCTAAGAATCTTCAGTAGATTCAGTAAATAAGGAATCACAAGGTAAAATATAACCACAAAATAGTGCCAAAATTCACTTGATAAAAAAAGAATATATATATATATATAAAATAGATATATATTATATATATATAGTATCTATTTTGTACATAAAAATTCTGTTAAGATATCCTAACTCATTAAGGCATAAATGTAAATGGAGAAATAGGGTGCCTACCTCCCACCCCAGACATTAAAAAGGAGATATCCTAACAGGCGTATTTATCTCCTTAATCCCAAATATTTATGTTATCCTGTACGTTATGCGGTATATAAATCCTCTGTGTATGTGTACTAACTGAGCTGAATTTTGGTTTTGCAGGCAAATTTGAGGGAAACATTGATCTGATGATGACCCTGCAGTGTTACCTGGCTGTCCACGGTGTTAGGAGGTTTGGAATCGTGGCAGGGCAGGGAACTGTCTGTTTGTTTGTCCTTTTCATGCTCCCCATCATCACCCCCGTGCCTGAGGCACTGAGGAGGGGTTTGGAGGGGCCTTATGAGCAAGGAGGAAGCAAGGCAAAGACCACTCCAGAATGTGGGAACAGCGGAGTGGCCAGCCAAGGTTACGTGTGGGGGTAGGACATCCATCCCTGTGATCTCCGGGAGGGAACGTGTGACAGCCTGGGGCTGTCTCTGACAGTGGAAGTCCTGGGCCAGTGCCATGTGCGATGCCTTGTTCAAATAATCCTCTACTTTGTTTACAAAGGGCAAATTAAGGTATAAAGTAATGGGTGTTGAGACATTTTCTGTGTAAACTAAAAATATTTATTTCCCTTTACATACGAATTCCACTTTTGACGGCTGAGTGCTTCTACTCCCCTGTTCCAGGGTATCAAAAATGAAGATCACAGAGTAGAGGTGAACATTTAACAGCGCTTAAACCTGCTGTTACCTCCTTTTTGTTGGTTACTCCTCTTGTCTAGGTCTAACCTAAATTTAAAAACAGGCTGTGGATGCAATTATCAGGCATGTGTTACCAAAAGTGTTACAAAAACCAAGGTAGCTGCTGGCCATATTTTGTAAATCTTACATAGGAAAAATGGCTTTTCAGGTTGTTATGGCCCAGAACAAAATTAATTATGTACTTTCATTATTAATTCCAAGTGGCTGTCAAACAAATCCCACGCCAATGGAATTTTAAGGACTGCACTATGTATTCCATATCCAGCAATGACATGTGACTGAAGTTAAAAACGTAATCTGGAAAAACAGAATCTGGGTGCATTTCACACTCCCAGCTCTGATGTGGCACACACTGGACTCTGTGTGCAAGTGACCACTGCCAAATGCACAATGTAAAGTTTGTGGTTCCATCTCAACTGCTCAGACTCCGATTTACACTGCAAATAAAATGGGACTGGGAGAGAAACCAGGATGGGTGGTAGGGAAGTTCCTTGTAATCTGGCTGTCACTGGCACCACCACTAGGCAATTCCCCAAAAATCCACAGCTGTCGGGGGAGGCTGCAGGAGTGCAGGGTAGGGAGCAAACCGGTGAACAACCACAAGTACAATGAGAAACACTAATTGGGAACAACAGCAGCTCCCCCAGGGCACGGGGAGCTTCCTGCGGAGGCAGCGGAGCAGGGCAGAGCCAGATGTTCACACACAGTGCACCAGGCACCTGAGCTCCAGAGCTGGGCGTGCTCACTCAGGTGTGGGCTCTGAGTGCTCTGTTTGTCACAGCCCCGATCCCGTTGCTCCCTGGTGCATGGTGTGCGAGGATATTCCCGGGATGAGGATGCTCTGGGTGTGCTGGGAACATGGGGGTGGTCTCTCATCGGGCTCTGGGGGTTCCCAGATGAAGCAGTCTCAGCCCATATCCTGACTGCCACAAGCTCACACCACATCCCATGAGCATTTTTCTGTATTTGTATTGCATTTCCTGCCCCACAGATGTGCAGATTTCCTAGAGATAAGTTCAGCAGATGCAGCAACTCACTCAGGCCTGTGCTTTATCTGTGTGCACAGGAGGCAGGACAGGAGTGACGGCAAGGGCAGTGCAGTCACAGGTCTGGGGGGGCTCGGGAGGTGCTCCCACCAGTGCTGCAGCTCTGAGGTCTCCCACCGTCACCAGGGGTGAGTTCTGGCCAGAGTAAGTACCACGAGCAATCATTTCCACACCAGCATGGCTCACCAGACAGGAAGGATCCTTGGCCTTCCTTCCTAGCAAGGCCTGCAGCAGCTTTATCACAGCCTAGCCACCACCAGTCCTTCAGCTCAGGGCTCTGGAGAGGCAACAGCAAACACAAAAAAGGGATTAAATTAAAATCCTTGCAGTAGGTATGCCAGAGCGCACCGCCAACCCTGTGCTGGAGAAACCAATGGAAAACACTTGTCCGTGTGAGAGAGAGACCCCAAACACGAGAGACCCTCTGGACTCACGAAGGGTGTCAGCAGTGAGCCAAGCTCCTCTCTCTCTGCACAGCTTTTCATGGCAAAGCAAGTGAGGCAACAAGGCAGACAGGTAAGGAGAACTGGGAAAGGAGAGGCCCAAATGAGCTGAACCATGAGCTTGAAAGGAGGGGCAAATGGCTCTGCCAGTCACCCATGTGCGCTCTGCTCTGTAACAGCAGGATGGCAGAGGGAAGGGAGGTTTCCTTTCCTCTTACCTCTCAACTGAATCAGTGTTTGTGCTCTGCTCAGGTGCCACTTTTGCATAACTCAGAGGCAGATTCAGGCCCACAACTGGGCCTACAGTACTGAGCCACAGTATGATGTAATTTGTGTGTCTAGGGGAAAAAAAACACAAAAAAAGCACCATAAACATACCAGCTTTTTCTGAATTGCAGACAGACTCAACAGTCATAAAATAACCTTACATGGGGCTATTCCTTCATTCTTCCTATAGCAAATACATTGTAATTTTCAGGCCTGAAGAAATCTCATTCTGATTGCACCAAGGAAGTCATTTTGGCCATTTCCACTCTGCAGCTGACTGACTTTGCCTGCACTGCACAAAGCCGTGCAAGGCCCAGCAGTGCCTCTCACCTGTGGTGTTTCTGTGAGCCGCTCAGCACAGCAGAGATGAATTCATTGGTTCGGCAGGGGTGCAGGACAAAGAAAGGCTGCCCAAGGATGGGGTGTTCCTAAGGGGGAACAAAAGTTGCTTTATCATGGAAGGGAAAAACAGAAAACTCAACACATGCATTTGGAAAAGTCAAGGCAGGGTCCAATCAGCTCCTGATGCAACATTTCTCACTTCAGAATCTCAACTCACATTGCTCCTCCTTCGATAGTCACGACAAAGTAATATATATTGTATATATTACACATTATTAATATATATTCTCCTCCCTTAAAGGCAAATAAGATCAGCAACCAGGCTATGCCACTATTTTAGTTAAAATGTAATGGTTTGCAGAAGTAACTCAGCATTACCTGCCTACTGTGTAAACCATAGTGTGATCAAGAAAACAGAAACCCAATCCCCTGAGGAGAAGGGGCTTCAGCAACCCCGAGCCCTTCTCAGGTTGGTACTAGAAATACACATGGCTCCACCTGGAGAGGGGCAAGGAGGGAGAAGGAAGTGCCCTTGGAGTGGCTTTAACTTCCACTATGCTGCATATCCTCATTTTAGGCTAACAAGAGTCCTCAAGAGTTCTCCAGGGAGCCCAGTCAAAACTGTGCTGAGGAAGAACAGAGCCTCGTGAATTGACAGCTCAGACACACCCCTGCCTCAGGGCAGGGCTCTGCTGTTCTCCCCCATCACCCAGGACACAGCCCAGCTGAATGCTCAGCCCAGGGCTGCACAAAGCTTTTGTTTATGTGATGAGCAGGATAACGTTCTGGCTCAGAGCCACCACAGTGATCCCGTCAGCTCCTGCCCAGGACGAGCATCTCCCACCGCCTCAACACACCCCAGAGAAACAATCTGCCTTTGGTGCTGCTTTTACAAACAAACCCCACCTCATCCCCATGCACAAGGAGGAGGAGATACCACACTGATCCTCGGGCAGGGATTTCCCCATCCAGGCTGGGCAGCTGCAGCCAGACCCCCTGAGCTCTGAGATTTCACCTCAGCACAGAAGAGAAGCTGCTCTCAAAGTCTTCCTGATACACGGGAAAAGCTCCTACTCCAAAGAAACACAGCCCAGAAACAAACCCCAAACCTCGTCATCTTCAGCAGGCAGCACATGGTCAATGCTATTAATTGTTAAACAGGGGCTCTCACAGCTGGAGGACACTTGGTTCTGAATGTGTCATGCTGAAAATGTACTCATGAGGATCAATCACTTTATGTCTAAGAGAACTTTAAAAAACTTCCAGAAGCTTCAGAATATACAAAAAAAGTGTTCAGAAAGCTTTTTTTACACTGCAAACAGATAACCTGCCTACGAATGCTACCATCTGCTGTTGTTAAAAATGAATTGATGAGGCTTTTCTTTGAGAAAAAGTAGTATTTTGAATTAAAACCCCTTTTCATTATGTGTTAGCTCAAATTAACATAGGCCTCCAAATAATTCCAGAAAATACATAGATTGTGCCAATGGTATTCCTGAAAGATAGCAAAAAAATATATGAAGTTAAAAATACTTACAAAACTATTGAACAAAGGTTTTTTTTTTTAAACTAAATTGTGCAAAAATTTCGGGAACCTCCCTTACACGGAGGAAGAGTGTAAGAGGCAGCACACAGTCAGAGAAAGAACAGAGAAGTAACCTGGGTTTAAGTGACTTAGCTCTCTGAACAAGGCATGGAGATAACTCCCAAAGCTGAATATTCAGCCTGAAGTTATTCCCAACCATCCTGACCCCCAGTATTTGATTCTGTCCTGCACTTCTTGCTTCAGCAAACCACCAGTGAGTGACACACAGAGGCCAGACTTGATTTTTTAAAATAGCTTATTGACTTTACAATCTACATCTTTTCTTTTAGTCCTTCATCTTCTTACAACACGACAACAGAGTGACTCTGAAAAAATTCCTGAACTCAGGAATTCTGTGTTACTCAAAAGACAGAAATATGTCACACACTGAGAGGAAAACCACAAAAGTACAAGAGATCAAAAGAAATCCTGAGCCAAGAGCCATTAAGGAGCAGCCTTTAAAAAGGGGCGAGAAGCTTGTGGAGCATGAGGGAAAACACTCTGAGAGCATCAGCTCTGATTCAGTGAAATTCTACATTCCAAATCCTGTACACAATGGCATCCCTGCGAGGCTCTAATGTACACTCAAGGTTAAATCACTGACACAGCAGCTCTGAGGAGGAAGCACGGGGATGCTGCCAATAAAAATGCAGGAGTTATCAAAGCCCTGCATGATTTCAGAATTGCTAATGGGCGACAGGGCCTCTCAGTGCCAGCCCTGAGAGAGGGTGGGGTGTCTGCGGTGGGGTGAGCCCCAAGCCCTCAAACACTGTCAGAGGTGTGGGAATGAGCAAAGGTTTGTGCTGTATCATCTTCATTAGCATTAGTTCACTACCTGCTGCAGTCACCTGCTAGAATCATGGCAACTCCACACGCACTGAAATGTATCCTGAGCAAACTATCAGGGCACCAACACTGCCCTTCCTCTAGGCTGGTCCAGTGCCAGTTACATCAAAAATATAAACTCCTACTGGGACTTCAGGGGAAAAAAAAAAAAAGAAAAAAACAACCCAAAACAGTACAAACAGTATATAAGAATCATCCCACTTCTGGTTTACAATTAATCTTTGCCCAGTCAGTCATGCAGCAGGGCAGTGCGAGAGTTTCAAGTCAATTCCCACAAGCCTTCGCTGCCGTTGTAGTGCAAGAACCCATTTGCAGGTTGCCCACAACTCTTCTGGGCAGTAACACTCTGACACACACAGTTTCTCTGAAATCAACAGCATTATTTTCTTGGATCTGTCTATGATTTTGGAACTATCTACCCATGAGGCTGATTTACAGCACTGCCTGTTCAGCGCCGCATGCTGGAATCCATCAGACATTTGCATATCTCTGAGTCTGACCCAGCTGGGATGGGAAATGAATACTTTCACAGGCAGGAACCAGCTCCGTTGAATTTGGAAGCTCAAAATGTTGCTTCATTTATTTTCTGTAGAAAGACCTCTCTCCTAGGTGGCTTCAAGAAAGATGTGTGAGGATGTTCTGTGCCTGCTGCTGTAGCTGTTACCTCAACTCCTCCCATTACAAAAAAAACCAACCAAGAGAGAGATGGATGAAAGACATTAAATGTTCCATGGGGTAGTTTGAAAATGAATCACATAATCCTGGAATGGTTTGGGTTGAGAGGGACCTGAAAGTTCCACTCCACCCCTGCCATGGCAGGGACACCTCCCACTGTCCCAGGCTGCTCCAAGCCCCAATGTCCAGCCTGGCCTGGGACACTGCCAGGGATCCAGGGGCAGCCACAGCTGCTCTGGGCACCTGTGCCAGGGCCTGCCCACCCTCCCAGGAACAATTCCTAATTCCCAAGATCCCATCCAGCCCTGCCCTCTGGCACAGGAGGCCATTCCCTGTGTCCTGAACCTGCTCTGTTCAGGAACGGCAGCCCAGACGGGGTCTGGGTGAGCACTGGCAGCACACAGCTCTCTGTTCATTGTCTCTGCAGGTACAGCCTCACGCAGGTGCTGAGCTGGGAAATGTCACAACGTGCATCTGAGCAGTGGCAAAGACTGGGCAGTTCCCAAGTAAGAGTATAATTAAGACTAAACTTCAGTCAGATTGGATTAAGTCATTTTATCAAGCAGTCTCCATGTCGGATTTAAACCAAAAATAAACATTACTTCAGATAACGGGTAATTGTCTGTAGGTTTCTGTACCGTGCTCTGCTGCTCTCCTCCCCAGCCAGCAGGAATTTTGTTGTCAGTACATCTCTTGTAACAGCACCATTTATTTTCTCTGTCATAACTGGAGCTCTTCCAGAGGTAATGGCTTCTATTTTCTCCAGTGCTACATTAAACTGCCTTCAAGCATCCATCACAACATTTATGGTCTCCCCATTGATGATAGTGCAAGGGATTTGTGCCTGAAACTGCCTCTTCCCTGACCTGGTTTGCATGATGTTGCTTTGCAAAAATAAATTCACACAGGGGTGTCAAAAATGTCATGCAGGATCCTACCAGCAAACACCGACCCCAGCAAGTGCCAACTGATTTCAGATATTTTCCCTGCAGTGTTCAAAACCACAGTCACCAGGTCAGAAGAAGAAGGCAGAATTTATAAAACATCTCCCCCATAATCTCTTCCATTTAGGAAAAGGAAACAGTGATGCAATTAATAAAGAGGATGCGAGTTTTTCCCTTCCTCCCTATTTCTGACACATTTACTGAAACAAATGGCTGGGTTTAAGTAAAAATTCTTCACTCAAGATTATACCACAAGTAATTTATGTTCTTGAATTGACAATCTTCTTTTTCATCCCTTGTTTTTATACACATCAATAGTAACTTAATTATTAATAAAATCCAATCTACACATTCAGAAAGAAGGCAGGAAGATTCCTCTCTTCAGACTGACCCTGAGTCCCATAAGCAGAACAGTAACTGCACATGTGGAACTTTAAACATGTGGAATTCGAGGTCAAAGGGATTTTCCTCTAATAACGGAATTACTACAATGGAAACTCTATTACTATGGAATCACTGTGTTGCAAATGCAACATTAAGGAACTATAATTACACAGGCCACTTTTATAATCCTGATAGAAAATAGTAAATTTTCTGTGATAGTAAATCACAGTAATAAAGCTGTTGGTAGCACAGTAAATGTACAGGATTTCTCCATCCTACTGACTTAGGGTTACACAGGATCTTGGGAATTAGGAATTGTTCCTGGGAGGGTGGGCAGGCCCTGGCACAGGTGCCCAGAGCAGCTGTGGCTGCCCCTGGATCCCTGGCAGTGTCCCAGGCCAGGCTGGACATTGGGGCTTGGAGCAGCCTGGGACAGCGGGAGGTGTCCCTGCCATGGCAGGGGTGGATGGGATGGGCTTTAAGGTCCCTCCCAACCAAAACTATTCTGGGATTCTGTGAGCTGGGACAGACCAGAGGCCAAGCCATCCTAGTGGCATAAATGAGGCAAGTTTCACTGGCTTTGCCATGAAACACAGAAACCCCACCAAATCCAGAGGCTGAAGATAGAACAACCTCCCCTGGCTGCAACACAGGAGCAGTGACTGCACAAGTGCCACTGCCACAGCCCTCCTGCTTTTCTTAGACAATCAAAACAGATCTGCATCGGCACCGAGCAAGGGAAAGCATAAAGGAATGCTGACGAGACAAAGAAGTGCACACTAGCCCCAAAAAGCGAATTTCTGTCACTACTGAGCCTCTTTTTGTCGGAGGAGGCTGCAGGGTGATTTGATTTAGAACCCAGTTCTTTGCAGATGAGAAGTTGCAGTTCCTCCATGACTTCATGTCCCTGTTCCCCATGTGATCCCCAAGACACACAACCAACTTCAGCGACAAATTTTTATTAACACTTTTACTACTTCCAACACCACGCAGCCAATTAAGCTGGATCCTGTCCTTCTTTCATCAAACATGAAGTCCAAGCTGAAAAGGCAATTAAATGACTACATTTTTCTGAGGAAAACAGAGACGCTTTGGCAGATCCCACAGCACAGAACTATAAGGACACTTAACACAGCCAGAATTTCTTTGAGATGAACCACGCCTACCACTTTGCATCTGCTGTTTCAAATCCATCATGGATCCCAACAAAGGTGCCTTCCAAATCAAACCATTCTGTGATTCTGTAATTCACATCTTATGCCCCAATTCTGCCTGATTCTAGAATATTTGCAGTTTTGAAGACGTGGTGATTATTTTTTACATTTTATAACTCTTTTTTTTAAAGATGTTGAATAGCTAACACAAGATCCCTGAAAGGCAGGAGAGGTAACGCAGGACAAGCAAAAGAATAATCAAGAATAGCCAATACTGCTGATCTATAATTATATATTATATATATATATAAAAAATAAGGTTTGAATTATTAATTTTAAGAACAGGAGGATTCAAAGCAGTAGGTGACACTCAGGCATGTTTCTAAAGCTTAACAAGCTTCTTCTAAGGCTCTAAAGCTTCTCACAAGCACGTAACTTATGCATTTAGGATTTTTCAAGAAAACTTTATACTTAAAAATTGGCAGGTCCATAGTTACATTGTCAAGAAATGGCATCTCAGCCATTTTTCTAAGAAAATAAACAGATGATTCTTCTTCCATGCTTGCCAAAAGTAGATTAATTCAGTTGTCACCATTTTAGTTATGTAGCATATAGTCTTAATTAATTACTATTTAAAATCTGTTCTTAAGTTATGAGATTCATCTAAGGTGCAAAATGGAACGATCCAACAAGCTGTGGAAGTATGGAAAAGACACTGGAGACAGATTTCCTACCCTGATTAAAAAATTACAAGGAGGAAAAACCCAAACCCACAGTGGCATTTGACAGAAGCGGTCTGGAAGGGTTTGTCTCACAATCCCAGGGATTCCAGGAGTGGCTCCTGCCTCCCACAGCAGCACAAGCCTGGGCTCCCTCCGTGCTGCACTCCCCCTGAACTGCTCCTGCAAATCTGCACCACGGGCAGTGGAGAACACACTCCTGCCAGGTAATTTTGCATCCATTTATGGACAAGTGGCCTCATGAATTTGCCTAAATGCTTTTGAACTGCTGACACCATCTGCTGCCACCATTCGAGAGCACAGGTGCTTAGGTATACACTGCTCTCTGTTAGCACAGATACCTAACTTCCATTTCAGTGGCCCTTAAAATGCTTTTTTTATTAATACAGTAAGAAAAAAACACTGTTTCCAATGTCTTGTGGCCACTCCAGTGGCCTTTCAAATGGAGCTGAATGTGCCATATATGATCCTCACTTCTTTCGTATTGTGCAGTCAATGTTGTTATGTAATTTAGACTTTTTTCATAGGGGGAATGTTCAGTAGGCAGATTCATTCCAGCAGTGAACAGCCAGAGGTCATGGCACAGGGCGGACAGAAAACCAACCCATCCCAGCTTACAAGGAGAAACGCCAAACCAGGCAGGGAACGTGCTCTTACAAATTATTCCACAAATCTCTGCTTGGGAAGTTCTCTGGAAGCAGAACCACTGGTGGATAAACTATCTGCAAATGCAATGCACAGAACTGAAACAGACCTTCCACAGAAGTAGAAAATAATCAAGACAATCAATACTATTACACTGTAATTCATTCAATTAATTATGAATCTGTGTGGAAAATATTACTGAATCTTCATTTCAGAATAACTCAAGTAACAATAGTACCAGAACTTGAAAGTCTGTCCTGAATTATGCCCAAGAAACTGGCAGGGATCTTCATACTGCTTTTATCTCTACATGTAAATTATTATAGAATTCTGGAATGCATGAGGTTAGGAAGGACCTAAAGCCCATCCAGTGCCACCCCTGCCATGGCAGGGACACCTCCCACTGTCCCAGGCTGCTCCAAGCCCCAATGTCCAGCCTGGCCTGGGACACTGCCAGGGATCCAGGGGCAGCCACAGCTGCTCTGGCACCTGTGCCAGGGCCTCAAACCCTCCCATGGAACAATTCCTAATTCCCAAGATCCCATCCAGCCCTGCCCTCTGCCATGGGAAGCCATTCCCTGGCTCCTGTCCCTGCAGCCCTTGGCAATTGTGTCTCTCCATCTTTCCTGCAGCTCCTTCAGGCCCTGCAAGGCCACACTGAGCTCAGCCCAAAGCTTCTCCTCTGCAGCTGAACAATGCCAGCTCTCGCAGCCTTTCCTCCCAGCAGAGCTGCTCCATCCTCTGCTCATCCTGGAGCCTCCATGGCCTGGCTCCAGCAGCTCCAGCTCC
>VZRL01006964.1:231426-267017 GCA_013397895.1 Origma solitaria | reverse complement strand
TCTGCAGTGGGGTCTGGGCTGAGCTCAGGGGCACAGGGGCACAATCCCAGCACAGCTCAGCCCAGCACAGGCTTTGGGGTCCCAGCGCTCACCCGCAGCACCCCCAGGGCTGCTCCCAATCCCTTCTCCCCCAGCCTGTACTGGTGTCTCAGATCGCCCAGACACAGGCCCTGCTGAGCTCCATGTGGTCGCCACGGTCCCACCACTCACCCCTGATCTCCACTTGGACACTGAGCCATGGACCCCAAATTCCCGAGTGCAACCACCCAGCCCATCCCTCACCCACCAAGGGGCTCATCCACCAAACCCACGGCTCTCCAACTCAGAGACAAGGATGTTATGTCAGACAGTGTCAAATGCTTTGCACAAGTCCAGGTAGATGCCATCAGCTGCACATCTGTCAGTGGCTTATCCATTAAGCTTCTGTATTTACTCCACATCATTTAGTATTCACTATTTGGTCTTTTCCTTCCATGAAATTAGTTGGTCTAGATTATTGTCTGTGAAGTCTTACGGGGAAAAGCATGACTAAACTATAGGGCAGCTAAACATTACTAATTAATGGCCAGTTTTAAAATAAAACCTCCTCGGTAGCTTGTAAAGCTCGGTTTAAACGCCAGGAGGAGTTCAACACATCATAGAAAATTTTAGTGGGAAATAAATACCCACCCAGCTTTGCCATCCTTGTATCTCCCCCTATCAAACAGCTTCTTCAGTCTGTACTGGTAGGACTCCCTTTTCTTAGGACGTTGTACTAATAATTTTCCAAAAATATTAGCAGGGGATCCATAGCAACTGTTGATACGACTCAAAATCATTAAGAGCGATCCTAGCAACCTTCTGTTAAGAAATACTGTATACAGCTTCCCCCACTTAGCAAAATCCCACAATATGGCAAGAAAGATTTGTATGTCTAAGAATAGCTACCTACACACATTTTTCAAAATGACTGAGCCGTAATGATTTAAATCCTATCATATTTTCAGCAAGATGTGCCTCTACAACACTATATCAATGTGTTCTGTTCAGAGTTTTGACTCTTTCTCCTTTTTTATATCACACTATTAACATCCCTGACGTTTTAGAAATAATGTTTATTGATTTTTCTGTTAACACTGCTATAAATTAAGTGATGTAATGGACAGGATTATTGAGGTACTATAAAGAATATGTCTTCCAGATTCTTAACTCCTGGTTGAAAAAGACTCTGGATTAACTCAGAAATAGGTGCAGTTCTGTGCTGTGTTTTGGGCAGCTTATGGTTACATTCTGTATGACAGAAAGGACATATGAAAACTATCTGCTAAGTATTAAGTGACAGGAAAAAACCCACCTCATTCAGATGAAACTGAGAAATACATGGCTGAGAAAAAACAGATGAAAAATTCCTGATCACTCACTCTTCAGAAACTTAGGATACAGTCAGTGTCAGAACAGTCTGAATTACTTTATCTGGAGCAATAGTACATTGCTAAACCAGAAAAATGCTGATTTATTGTTGGCAAATCCAGAACCAAGGTTCTGGATGTGCAATGTGTCCCCTCCCATGGCTGGGAGCACTTTGGTAACAAAAGGAACTCTATCTGAACAGTGTCGGTTAAAAAGGAGGCGAGGGATCTATGGACACATGTGCTCCACAGCTTCCAGAGTCCTTTGGAATCCCAACTCACAGACTGATTAATTTTTCAGACTTTTTCTGCAGGATCTTCAAGTCACCAAGTTTTGTTCTTGTTTTATGGGGCAGTTTTTCAGCCCTTGAGCCTCCAGTAATAATGCAATTTGATTTCTACCCTTGGATGTTTGATTTTACATTCCATCATCACTAAGCATTGATTAAGCCTTAGCAGATACACTTGATTGTGTTTACGACTTTGTTTCCTCAGGGGAAGGTCAGGCTTCATGACAACATCACTCTGTTAAAAACAAAATTGTTGGTCATGCTACTGACTGTGATCAGCTTCATTCATCAGCTTGTAAAATTCTCTTCCTGGTTTGCTTCCACACAGAAAAAAAATTAATGGAAGGCATGGATTAGCACAAATAACAAGAATCAAAAATGGACTTGGGCACCTATGTTCATAAAATTAATTACATTAATACTCACCTTCATCACAGTCTTAGGAACACATTTGTCAGAGTGTTGTCTCTCCCCCTGTTGAAGCCCTTCTGCTTTGTCTACACTTTCATAATGTCCATCAGGGCAAAGAAATTATGAAGAATTAATAGTGTCTTTACCCATTTTTTTTCAATCCTTCATTGTGCTGTTGTTAAATTTCAGAAGGTGGCTGAGATATGAATGGTTCTCAGTTTACCTCCTAACAGGTGACTGTATCCATCAGTCCAGCATTATTCCACACATCATCCAACAACTCGATAAGAAGGCTACACCGCTGTCCTGAAAGCACTTCAAAACAGCTGTGGAGCCCTCAGCCACACCAGGATGGAAATTCCTGCCCTGACAATGCCTATCCCACACCCATCCTAACACAAAAAGCCCTTCAGTTGTGTATTTCCAACTCCACAGCGAGGACCCCACCAAGGCCACACAGTCTGAAGCTCTGGCTGTAACCACAGAGTCACTTTCTGCTGGTTCATATCTCCCACTCATCTTCAGAGAGATTTCCAGAATAATAAAAGGTCAAATGCCACCTTTACACATTAACTAACAATTTGTTATCCTTTCTTTTAACATTCCTAGTTCTTACAGCATGCACTACCCTGTGATAAAGTATGTTCACCTTTGTAATTTCTCCCCATTTGTCTCATTTCTGTTCTTCACTCTCCATTGTTTGGGGGTTTTTTACCCTTTTTTTCCTATTCTTGTGAGATACTTTTCTCTCCATTTGTCTCACCATTTAGCATTTGACCATGGCACCTTTGGGCTGCTGCCTTCTTAAGTGGGACATTACACCTGGTATTTATAATATTCATTACACACCGAAGGCCCAGGAAGTTTAAGCTGTTTAGACAATGCCACTATGTATTTGTGTATAACTAATATATTATAAATAACTCATACAAATATATGTTTATACAATATTTCAATTACTAATGTCAGTAATGCTAAAAAGCACCCAACAAGCTGTAAGTAAACAATTCAGGAGATGGGGCTGCAATATCTGTAATTCCACTCTGAATCCTCCTAAAAAGAAGCTGAAAATCACAGTTGGCAATGTTTCTGGAAGGCAACAGTAATCCATAAATACTCCTTAATTTTCCTGTCATTGCAGAATTAAGCCACTTCCAGCTCACACAGATCTTACCAGGTGTGCTAAATTGATGTCATTATAAGTCATCAGGAAATACCCACAGAGACCTGTAGCAACATTTGGAAGTTTTGTTAAACAGCTGTGTGTTCTAATTGATTTGTATTATTTAAAACAGCTAAAGCAAGTTATCGCCGGATGTAGAGAAGGGATGACTGAAGACCCCAGGGAGATTTAACTCACAAGAAAGCCAATCACAGGAACTTCATTTAAGCATTTTAAGATTATTACTAGAGGAAGTGCAATTAAATCATCACCATTTATCAATTATCATTATAAAATACTATGCAACCTTATCATGTTAATTTATTTATGAGAAGGTAACTAGTTGACTTCTGCTTTTTGCAGTCATCTAGTCAGGAAAAATATTTCAAGATGCTTTCTTTGGAAATGAACATAACTTTCCACTGTAATCAAAAGTAACTCTAAAAGCCCAAATTTTGCTCAAAATCTGCAAATGTCAAATATCTCCATTCTTTGGAGCTTGTGTCAGTACCTGAGATATATTTTATTATAGACGTATTTTACCATAGAGAGTATAAGCCAAAATACAGTTGTATCAGAAACGTGCACAGGCCTGGCCACCCACATTTCATAAAATACATGGGAAAAATGTCCCAAAAGTGAGTAAAGCTTTATTTTCCTGGTGAGCCAATCAAAGTGAAAACCAGCCCTAGTTAAAAGTTAAGTAACATGCGTGGACCCTTGGCAAGCTCAATTTTTCTTCCCAGTGGTGGAGTGCTTGTAGCATTTAAAATTTGTATCTCATTTGGATTAAAATGCTAAACCTTTTTACTCTGCTGCTGCAGTGTACGGGGTGCTCAAGCCTGATCTGATGGGTTTGCCCAGTGACTTGCATTATACGATCTGTGTCCCTGCAGGCAAAGCCTAACCCACATAACAAAATGGGTCAGCAGAAAAGCAGGCAGGCAAGACAAAACTCTGTATTTCAATTCAGATCCCTGATTCATTTGACGGGGAAAAGCAGTCTTTCTCTTGCAGCCCTAACTCTTGCTTTGATCTGAGGCTTGCAGGCTAGTTTTTATTATCTTCCATAATCTTCTTATTTAACAGAAAGTCACATTTTGCTGCTGTAACTTCACTAATTTCTCAAAAATGTTCTTCCCATGTTTGTCAGTGGACTCACAGTTGGCTGTACCACATCTGGAGAGTGCCACAGAATCAGATTCATCCCTCCACACATTTTGCCCCCCAAACTCCTGATTTTGTGAGAATTTGTGTGCATGTGTTTCACACACACCTCCAGTTATTAGGCGCAGGACAGTTTTTATTTTACTGTCCCTTAAGAGGCAAAAATAATCCCCATGTGGGGAGAGACCTGATTTTCCTCTTGACTTCCATAACTCTGATTTCACACGTTCCAAACATCCCATATATGCTTCATTCTCAGTAGTGTCGCGTTATTACATTACGTTATTAAAACCTAATTCCCTCATCTTCATTCACAGACAAGCCAGGTGATTAATGCTTTATGTGAAAGTGTGTTTTACAAGAGCCTGCCAGCTCACAACTGGAATTCAGACACACACAGCAATCACCCGAACACCAATGGCTTGATAGGTTCTCAGGAAGTTGTTGTAACATATGTAATAGTCTGTGGCTGCAAAAACAAGAACATTGCTCATGTTTCCATGGCTGAGCACCACCTACAAACAGCCATCCTCTAATTAAACTCTGTTATTTGAATTAAGGGAGCACCTGTAGGACCCGGTGGTTGTTACATCCTTGTGGTGCTGCTGTAGCAAGAGAGCACCTGGAAACAGCTAAATTACAGAAATCAAGGAAGGGAAGGGGAGAAAGAGAGGACACATCGATATTTCAGTCTGATGGGGAAAAATTCACACCTGGAGAGTCTCAATTCTTTGTCAGATTTGCATGTAAGACCTGCAGTAAAGGGAAGACACCACAGAACCAGCTCAGCTCTGAGCCATGTGTCACTATGAGCACCATTTTTGGATTTTTTTATTATTTTTGGATGAGAGATCAATTGTCCTTCACTCAATCCTGAGGACTGCAAGTCTCTTTAAAACTGAAAATTACACACAATCTTTTTTGGTAATTCAATTATCAGACAATCCATGACATGTTACACTGATATGTTTTACTTATATAAATAAGTCTGCTTTTGTATTTACCCAAATCCACAATTACTCAGAAACTGCATGAATTTTTCAGGATTGGCTTTGGAGAAGTATTTTAAATGTCAGATACTGAAAACCAAGCCTTAAATGGTGAACACTTATATATCCTTCAAAATCCAGTACTAAAACTTGCTGGTAAACGGCTCAGCACAACCTGAGTTAGACATCTTTTATTTTAATTTTTTTTTCCTTGTCTCCAAGAGAGCAATAACACCACTGATGATTCAGGCATATACTGCATTCCCCAATTTTGTAAAGGACCAGAGGATTCTCACCTGCTGAGTAATAGTGTCCCAGGGCCCTTCCTGCAGACGAGCCTGGTAGGATGCATGAACACTTGCCCATATTTCATCCAGAGTTAAAGGTCTTCCATCTGTGAGGGGGCAGAAACAACCACCTTCAGCCAAAGCTCTTAAGCATGCTCTTTAATATAGAATAGCAAAATTAAAACAGAAAATTGTTCAAATCCTGACTGAAGGTGCGCATAGAACTACCCTAAATTCCCTGTTCAGTCTTCTTCTCTGATACCTGAGAGTAACAACTCACTGATCTGCTTGCAAGGTGTGAAGTGTAACTAGCTTTGTAAAACAAAGTTTGGCTAAGAAGGATTTAAAACCACAAAATAACATCAAAAACAGTCACCTAGTGTAAATACATGTAATTCATAGTGAAAGAGTGGAGAAAATCTGAGGAACAAAATTCTGCAGATAAAAGTTTACTGCATTTTGGTGTGTCCATGTTGTTTTCCTGAGCTGCATTTATATAGCATAGTTGCATCTAGGTTTTAGCTGTAATTCTAGAATTATGCCAAGATATTAGTGTCAACCACTTAGAAAATAAGCATGTCAATTTTTAATGAATATTTGTTTATGGAAAACAGAGTATTTCGATACACTTTCAATAAGTAATTTCATCTTGGTATTTATCAGGTGTCAGAAACCATCATGCTCTGAGACTTAGGTTTATTCTACTGACATTTGCATGTCTGTAAAATGAAAAGGATTTATTCACACAATTAACATTTGAATGCCATGTTTAAATACAAGTTCAAACCAGCTGCCTACAGCCTCTGTTTTGTTTTATTCTCTGCACATATTTATAAAGAAGCACAAAGTTCTGAACTTTTATAAGCACCACATAGAAGAATCATGTGGCAAATGAAGTATCTGAGGGGGTAACAGCATGGTAATCAGCTATCCCACGCTGTCCTCATGAAGGTGAGATTTGTTAGACCATCACATCCACTGTCTTGTTATGACAGATACCTGAGCCGTGCTGGAGACACTCTAACATTTACAAAGAAATTTGCTGCAACAGCATAAATTTACTTGAGAAGGATGTATTTACACTCAGATCACCTGTGTGCACGTAATATGGAATGCCATACATACCCGCAGTGTTGTTCTCAACAGAGAAAGTCCAAATGTAAAATCTACAATAACATATGTTGCAAAGCAACATCTGATTTGCTACTCTAGATTGTGCTCTGTACACCTTTCTCTAAGAATTTTTATAGTCACACTTGAGCAAATTCATATACACGTGGAATGGATTACTCTGACTCTGTTAATCCCATTTATAGCAATGATCAGATATTATTGAAGCATTAACCACGTTATAGTTGAAAACGAGTTTTGTCTTTACCTTGTGAATTCATTCCATTCACGAGCTCTCAAATTTGCTCTGAACACAGATGTGTATTCTTTGGGCACTCTTACCCCCTTTTTCCAGCACTCTCACATATTTAGAAGCCTCGTTATACATTTTGCAACCCACTGAGACCTCCAAGATCCAGCTGGTCTGACAGAGCAGTAATTGTTGCTGCTGGCAACAAGAGGCCACTGTGGCACCTGCTGAGCCAAGCAGCCTCTCACCTCTCACCTTTCTTCCCTTGTGATGGAGCTGAATTCAGAAGTTCAGCCTGGGAAGAGAAGGAAACAGCAGCCCCAAGCCAAGAGAAGGGGCAGGGGATGCTCCAGATTCACCCACCAATGCATTTATTTACTCACCATCCACCCACAAGGACACAGCCTGCTGTGTGTCTCAAGGCTCATCCCAAGTCCAGCTGGGACTGTGTTATTATTTAAACAGTTTAGACTACAACAAACTTTTCTGAGAAAGGCTTCTTGATTGTCCAGCTGGGATTAACTCAATCATATCACCACAAACAGTGGTGATAAAAAACCAGAAAAAACAGTTAAAAGGCAGAAGGTTGAGTGCCCTCTCACAGCAGCACGGTGAGAGTGTCAGACCACACAGGAGCTGCAGCTCTCAGCTGGCACCTGAATTTCTGCAAAGAGCAGAAATTATTTAGGCAGACAAAATTCCATGTTTATTTTCTGAGAAAATTTTCAGGCTTCCCAAGTTGCTGTATTCTATTCCCTTTATGTTTAGTGAGGGCTTTTTATTAATTTCAGAGATTCCCAATTAAAACCTTTATCAGTTTCAAAGATTTTCAGTTAAAGGTTATTTGACACTTTGGGTGAAATGGTGCATAAATTGTTTTGAGGCTTCATTCTGATGTATTTTATAAAGAAACAATCTTAAGAAACCACTGCCAAAATAGGAAAAAAACACTCTTACAGTTTAAGAGAATATATGATCATAGAAATTATTCAGTTTCAGTTATGTCCAAAGCCACAATAAAACCAGTTCTTACAGGATATTGTCTTTACAGCAGCTGTGTTTCTGAGAAAGGACATGGTGGTTACATGTTTTTGAGCTCAGGAAGTAAATCTGTATTATGGAAAGCACTTCAGTCAGACCCAGTGTGGTTGTGAATACAGAAAGTCATGCCTTCAGGGTTGGAAGAAGTTGCCCTATCTCAGAAGCTCCCTCTCTCTAACCACTGATTAGCATGGTTTTTATTGGCAGGGATTTAGCTGCCACTGAGCTGAGACTGAGTATTTTGAGCAGGTCAACCTGAAAATTCCATTCCTTCTCTCTTTTCTAGAGGAGTGAGGGTGCAGCCATTGTTGAATCCCATGAGTCCTGCTCCTGCTCTTCAGTGTTTAGCCAGCATTCCTGCTGATCCCTTCGCAGGAAAAAGGAGCAGTGTGAGACAAGCCGTTATCTTCTCTACACAAGGGGTGATTCCTGAATGGTGCCTGTGCTCACCTGTGCCTGTGCCGCTGCTACCTCACTGTGGGTTTTCTAATGTATGGCAAGAGAGTTTTGAAAGTGTGGCTTCAGATGGGGATGATTCAGGAAAAGACCGAAGCTCCTTGACATCTTAAAGACTAAGAAAAGAGGAAAACACTCTGCTGATTAAAGAAAGCCTACTGGACCTAGCTCAGCCCATCTGGCTGATGCCAGCATCGAAGGGGAAGGATAATTGCCTGTACCATCTGTCTCCAAGAGGGCTAATTGCTGACATCAGATATCAGCAGGGGTTCATGCATTTCTTCAGCTACCTATTTGGTAGTCTCAGAAGCCAGAGAAAGAAAGAAGGGCTCGGTTTCTGGAAGGTATGGCAGGCACAGGACCAATTTTGGAGAACTGAGCCTCCGCCTTGAGCTCCTGACACTTTTGACTTCTGCAGGTCTGAAATTAATATATATGCCACGTGGAAAGTATCATGAGGTAGTGAAAAATGTTTCTTTTGTATATACACACTGCCTAAAAATATCTTCTTGTACCCTGTAATGTTCCCAAACACCTTTCCAGACAGACCCATCACACCTAATCACTATTTTCAACTGAAGTATTTGTCCTTGCACAGAACAAGATCTTCTCTGTAAATCCATCTCCCGAGACTACAAAAATGCTTAGATTTCTCTCGAAATGTTTTAGTTCTGTTGGAATTAAAATTTCAAACTTTACCTTACACCACCTTAGGTATCAAACTTCATCTCACAAACAACAAATAAAGTTCCAAAGATGAGTTCAAGAAAGTAAGTTATTGCACCCAATTTAAACAGCAGCAAGGACAAGGATACAATACAACTTTTTCCCTTCTGCAGAAAGAAGTGATCTGTAGTGGTGGAACAAAACTGTTAGCAAAGAGGACTGAAAACTGGATGTCTTCATTGACACAAGCTCCTGAGGATGCCAACCAAGCTGGAGATGACAGGAAAATCCCCCACAACTCTACAGGGAGCCTTTCTCCTAGGAGGGGCCGAGACCAGGTAAATGGAAGCTGGACTCAGATGCAGTGGGAGAAAGGCAAGATTTCATTTATTTCATTGCTCCAGAGAAGTTCACAAAGAGTCTGTTGGAGTGCAGATTTGGACAGGCTGGCATCAGCTGCTGTTACACAAAGGGAGGAAGTGAATACTGCAAAAGCCCTCAGCCAGGTTGAACAGAGGAATTATTGTTTCCTAGGTGTGATGGGCATTGCAGACACTGCCAGGGAGGAAGCAGAGCTCTGAATTCCAGCTCTGTGCCCCGTGCTGGGGAAGGCAAGACGGGGCAGGGCTGTGGAAACACTGGAAGGATTACAGCTCACCTCCACCTCCCGCAGCCAGCTCTAATTAACGCTGGGATCAGTATGGACAGGATCCCAGGGAAACCACGAACAGCTCACAGGAACAGACCCTGTTACCGAGTCTACAAATAATGGTAGGAATTTAGACTGGGAAATTGAGCTAGGTTTCCGGGAGATTGTTCCTTGATTAGTTCAGGTGAGGAATGCAGTGAGTAACAAAGTGAGGAGCCCATCACATGAAGACTATTATGTCAAAGGAAAAACCTCAGGGCATTACCTAGAATTTTCCTCACACCAGGTTTGGGACAAGACAAAGGATACTCTGCTCAGGTATCTCAAGTGACTGTGAGCAAGTGCCAGCTGCACATTCCCAAAAACCTTGGGTTGGGACCTTCAGGCAGTACAGCACAGGCAGGCCAAGAACATGGAGGGAAGATAAAATTCTAAGCTGCCCATAATTAAAATCAGAGAATACCAGCTGAAAACATTGTAGGAAACACACTTACTGCCAGCATTTTGTATCCTGCTCTCTTCCAGAGTTAGATATTGTTAAATTTAAAAGAGAATGTAAAATGCCGAAGAGAACCCAGGTGACCTTCTGAAGCATCTAAAAAAAGCCCTTGTTTTCCATTGTGAAAGGTTCCCAAGAAGTGTTTTAAAAGATAATTGTACTTGTAGGAACAATTACGGTTCTGTACTGCAAGGGGAGCTGTTGGCACATAATACCATGATGGTGCATTAGATCATCCACTGGCTCCTGTAATATCCACTTCCAGCTATAAGGAGTCATGTTTCAACACCTCCGATTCCCTGGTGCTGACAAGCTAAACAACTTGTTTTGTCTCTGTGAGCTCTTCTCTGGTGATTAACTGCTTATGGTGAATACTAATTATATGGAAGTACAGTAAGTAGAGATAGTGTCCTACTTCCTCTACCTGCAGCGTCTCTGTCCTCTTCTGTAGAGACACTGCACTATAAATTCAGCAAAAACCAAGAAGATGACATTTTTCAGGACCACAAGTAGGCTAACCCATCTCTTACAGCAAAACTACCTTTATCTTCCTGTCTACACAGTAAGTTCAAAGGCAAAACACTGCACGTTTCTAAATGCCTGTAATAATGCTGAAAATAAATTTGCAGCAGGATGTGTGCAAATGAGTTCTGTTGGTGGTAAAGTCAGAGCAATGTCCCCAATTCCCCACATCCCACTCTGAAAATTTACCCCAAATTATCCATTCCTGAAACTGCACCTCAGACTAAAATCTTTCCACCAGGGAGCCTATGAGAATTTGTTCTTCAATTTTGAATCTGAAGTGCTTCTTGAAATGCTAACAGTGCAAAATTAGAAACCATTAAACAATATAAGGCAGAGAGTGATTAAATCTACCAAACATATTCAAAGCAGCTTAAGCTACTTTTTAATTAAAAAGGAAAAGATATCACTGGCAACATTCAGACATCTTTATCTAGATAAAGTTCAGATATTATTCAAAACACAAAAGATGCTGATCACAGAATCGTTTAGGTTGGAGAAGAACTCTAAAATGATCGAGTCCAAGCCTTAACCCAACACAGCCAGGCTCACCACTCGTCCCTAAGTGCCACCAGCTGGTCCTGCTGGCCACAGCACTGCAGGGACAAGCCAGGTGCCAGTGCAGCACAGGTACACAGGCTTTGGGCAGCGAGGAGCAGGGCACAGCCAGTGCTGCAGTGTGATCACTCCGTGCCTGCTGATTAAATGAGCGACACCAACAGCGGCCTCCGTGGGAGGCTGAGCGTTCCTCCTGCCTCCCTTGACAGGATGGGGGCTGAAATCACACATTGACCACGGAGCAAGGCTAACAAGCTGTACATACCAGGGAGGAGACATGATCAGCTGCTGTTTCAAGAACCAGCTTTAATACAAAAAAAGTCAATACCATATTGGTATTATTTTATTTTCCCTTAAGCAGCAAATTTAAACAGAAAACAGCATACATTTTTAAAGATACATTTAGAGCCCAACCTTGTGGCTCAAACTGGGGCTCCAAAGAAACAGACACAGCTCTGTCGAAGCACTGTGGTTATGTCCACTGATTGCCTAGCCCAGTTCAAACCTGCAGCACTAAGTTTTTGCAGTCATTTCAAGAAAAAGAACAAGAAAAATGACCGTCAGTTTCAGTCAACCGCAGGCAAGATGCCAGGAGCAAAAGATCAGCCTCCCTCAGGCTGAGATGATATCATCTCCTCCACAGTCCTGGAGCTCTGAGTCCAGAGCATTGCAAAATTAACTGGTGAGCAGCCTCATCTCTTAGTTTCTTATTACATCTGCTCCTCAATTTAATATAAAATCTCTGTTTTCGACATGTACTGCACACAACATATCGAGTCTCTGATGGGCCTTACCCAAAAAGCACGCTCTGAAATAGAGTACAGGTACTTGGTAGCTGCTGGAGTACAGGACATGGTACTCATAGCGAATCACTTCTGTGCTGCAAACTCCAGTGGCTTGAGAATCATCCAAAGGCTCCTGAAACAACAAACATGACCACAGCAATACATCAACTTTGGTATTTGTTCCAAGGGAAATTGTCATAACTTCAATAAATGCCCAGAACAGAAATAATGGCACCCACCCCCTTACACAGCACTACCCCTGCAAATTCCCAAGGGAATTTTTCAACACTAGCAAGAAAATCAGAGAAGTCCAAAACCTGCAAAGACATCTTACATACTTACTTCCACAAACTGTCAACTATTTGCAAGCATTTCCAGAACTGAGATCTTTCTAAGCTGCACCAAGGCTCTCTAAAATCTTTATGGCACAGTAACTGGCACAATAAGGGGACTACAGCTGTACCTCTCCTCATTACATTCAGTATAGACCATTTTAGAAGTGTATCCTTAAATAATCTGGTTTTGCTTGCCAAAAGACAAATCAAATGTATCCACCAAAAATCCTCTGATCTACTTTCTTTAAAGGCTTTTTGCCATGAGTTGTTTTTGCTAATAATATAAAATAATATAAAATGTATAACATAAGAATAAAATAAAATATGATAATAAAGCTGAGAGGATTTTTTTCCTGTTAGTATATATTCCAGGTGTAAAGTTTATGGTAGATTTGAAACAAATCAGAAGAGATGAAACTAACTGCATTGAGATATACCCCAGCTGCAGCATGAATTTCATAACAATTCAAATTAATATTCCAACACTGCTAAGCACCCAGTTGTTTGGACTTTTCTAAAAGCTGTCATAACTCAATGTCTCTGAAAATGGAACCATTAAATTAATAATGCCATTAAGATTAAATGTAAGAACAAACTTTCCAAGAAGACACTCTGGGTGTGGACTTGTTCAGTGCTCAAACCCCCAAATTTACATGCATGAACTAAGCAACCATAATGCCCCACAGGTTGGGCGTGCATTTCACAATTTGGCTATTGCCAAGCAACTCTGAATATTGGCTTATGGTATCTGTCCAAGCTAAATAGAAAAAGACTGAGCAGAAAAGGAGAACCAGCATCCTCTGAGCACTATATTCATGTAACACACAAGAAATTTAAAGCTATTGGCATTTTCTTCTTACATCCCTGGTCAATGGATGGATGAATCAATCTATGAAGAAATATAAAAACTGATAAACTGTAACAATAATAACACCCAAGGTATTTTTAGGGGTTTTCTTCTGATGTGACTTTCCCCAAATTTATTAGACAGCCAGATGCTGCTGAGGCAGAGGAACAGAAGTTCACCAATGGAAAGCCCAGACCTTGGGAAGCTACAGACCAAGGAACTGTCCATACATTTTTGAACATGAAGTGAGAAGATCATAGATGGCCACGGAGCAGAGGTTTCCTGGCAAACTCTAGATGGATGCAGGAAAATGATTGATTTTAGCTTATCAGGAAAGAAGCTCCTAAAGCACTGAAAGGGAATGTTTAAAAATGTGCTCTCTGGGTTAACCTAGTTTTAAAAGCTGTATGTGAAGAGATCCTGAAGTTAAACTGCCAGAAGGACAGTGATGATGGCTGTTCCTGACGTCACAGGCCAGGTAAAGACAGGTATGGCACACCATTTCCCACGTACGTGAGTGACAGACCAAGAAGGGAAGTTCTTCTCCTCCTCAGACAAGCCATACCTCATGGTTAGATGTAAAATACAGGTTAAAAAAATGTATCTAGAGAAAAACATAAATTTCTTCTCTATAGTCTGCTGAACTTTCCTTAAAACTGATCAATGCTTCAGTGAGAACAGAAAAAGGAAGACCATCAGCAGCCTGTGGGAAAACAAAACAAAAAAGCCAAACCCAGCTACAGCTTGGTTTTCATGTGTGTAGGGGTGGGGAAGGGAAAGGGAAAGAGTCTGCGCTCAGAACTGAGCCTACATGGTGCTTCTCAGGCATTAATGTTTCATCAGATACCACAGCCTTGCCTCCTGCTTAGTCACCAGCCTACCCTGCCCTAAAAGATACTTCTAGAAACAGCAGGGCTACCTGTTCATGTGTTAAACATCACTGTTCTAGAAAAAGACTCTCTGAAGGCACTGCATTCTGTATATAATGATAAAATGACTAATTTGTGACTATTTTAGACCTGCACACAAAGGCAAATAGCTGAATCCTTCTAAGGGCTACTCTAATCCCCTTTCCTCTCAGTAAACAGCAATTTCACATTTTCTGACTTTAAAAGACACATCATTGATGTGCAATCGTGCTCTTTACAGTCTCTGTAAGTACAGCCCACAGTATTTTTGCATGAAAAGTACATTTTGTAGCCTACAAGTTTTGCTGGTATCTCTGTAGCTGATGAGATGAACTTTGCTGATGAGATGAATAAAACGAGTACAGTCACTTCAGGTGATCTTTGAAACATCTAAAAATCTACAAATGGCTCACGAGAACCAAGGAGCCTCAGAGAGTTTTATGCCAGCCCACGAGACTTCATTTTCACTCTCTAACCAACTCCTGATAAAGCCATAAATACAAAACAAAGATGTAACTTACTTATAAAAAAGCAAAACTCACACAACTCTATTTATACGTATTACATGATAGCCCATTTTAACTCTTTCTACAAATAATTGTTTTAGTTTCCTTTTCTTATATATATTGTTCTTCTAACCCTTTTTGAGCTAATGCTGAACTTTAGTTACTGTACTAGATGATACTGAAACCAAATTTAAATTTGGATGGCTTTGTAAGTGCTGCAAAACATTCATATGTGTACACATATTACAAAACAAATTACAAAACAAACATATTTGCCTTAAGAAATGCCATATAAAACATTAATCAAAAACGGCTTTTTTACCAAATAGCAATCATTAAATGATATGAAGAAATTTGTCTTTTTTTGTTGTTTCTGATTTTCAAATTTACTTGCATGCCTGCCATGCTTTAAGTAAAAACTGTGAATCCAGGACTGACTGGCTGTTTCCTAAATAAATTGGGAAGTTGTCATCAGGAAGCATCTGCTCCTCTGTTGCTCTCAGGTAAAATCTCTCCTGTGCTATCACAATGAACTATTGAGCAGATGTTTAAAAGCAATGTATGTATTAGAAAAAAGATAAGCAGCAACTACCTAATTAAGTACATTAGTTCCATAATAAATGAATTACCACTGATTTTAATTGATATAAAATTGTCCTCAACCTTTAAGTATCCCCAAAACAAATTAAGTCGATTTGTTCCTTTCAAAATGCTAAATTATTTAAATCAATAGATAAGAAACACTGCCAGGTCTCATTCTGAAGGCAAAATAATATATTTGTACTATTTCTGTTCCTCCTGATGAGGAAGGCAAGCTCAAAACCTGTGGTAACAAGTTAATTTGACAGGAGGAGAGAGTTAATAGTGGTTTTGGGTACTGTTTAGTGGCACCAGGGCTGTAGGGAGGTGTGGGTTAAGGCAGCTTTGGAAGGAAACCATGAAGGAAAGACAAGGCAGACAGGGTAAACTGGGAAGGTGACAGAATTACCTTTAAAAAAAGTGTTTCCCTGCTGACACCAAACATTTTCCTATCCCCACTTCACCTGCAGAGCCAGATTTCCTTGCTCAGCCTAAATTCCCTTCGAAATTACGAAGCAGACCCCCGTTTAGGGGAAAAGCTAAGAGAAGTGGTTTAAACAAATATTTGTCCTGGATGTCTAGACACTGTTGTGCTTCTCCCAGTTCCCATGCTCCTCATCTCCTTCCTTGCTACCTTGGCCTCCATTTGCTCCTGCCTTGTCCAGGCTCCTGGGAGATTCTCCTGCAGGAACATAGCAGGACTGGGAAGAGGTGACACAGGCACAGGTATTTCCCCTCCTCACTGCTTCTTTCAGTGTGAGGAGGGGAAAAAGGAGATGCAACCCAGATTAGTAAGCAAATTTGCCTTCATTGCTTGGAATGCATTTACATCTAATTTCCTTTCAGCCTCTAAAAGTTGAAAATTTATCTCTCTTTCTCTTCAGAGGTGCAGAGCCATCATTGAAACACAAGAGCTTTCAGGAGTAGCTCTTTCAACACCTTCCCCCTGGAAAAAAGGGAGATTTGTACACGGAAACTGAACGGCGGGACAGTGCTCATCAGGGAGAATTAAGGCAGAAGCTGATGAGCAGGGCGTGGCCGTGTGGTGAGATCCTATCTCCGTGTTCTCTCTCGGGACCCTCTCCAAAGCATTCAGACTGTGCCCCACGTTCTTGCTGCAGCCCGCATGGCTCCAGACTCCGCAGGTCATTTTCCTGCAGGTTTTGGTCCCTCCCGTGCAGGATCTCGAGTCACCCCAGCCTTGCTCTGCACTGAGACCGCCAGACCTGATCCTGGGGTCACAGTGGTCAGTGCGGTGACCCTGTAGGGGAGGGGGAGACTGAGTGCATTTACTGATTGTCACTATTTTCCATCACTACTAAATATTCACACTGTGCTCAAATTTACAGGCTCTAATCAAAAGTAGTCCAGTCTACCAGAGCCTGAAAAAATGCAGACATCTCCCTGAAGAATTTAAGTGCAATACAGATGGCATACAAAAACCTTTACCACCAGTTGAACCATTTTTATGTACATTTATAAACTGCTCTTTTATGTGAAGAATACATGGGGAATCCAACAGCCTGCAGGTGTTTTCCAGTGCTGACATCATTAGTGACAAATGAGGCAACACAAGGATAACAGAAGTGGTCTGACGCATAATGAAGTTATCTTATGGATTTATTTTCTGTGTGTAGCTACAAAATCCTACCCACTGTCTTGGACTGCTTACAATTTAATCAGCCAAGTGAAAAAACTGGTTAAATACTCAATAACAGAGAAAGAAAGTGGCCTTTAAATCATTTGGTGGTGCCTGAAATACCATGTGCAAGGAGCCTTCTTTTGCAAGACACAGCTACCTTGAAAAGCCACTATGTCACCAAAGGAAAACTTCAAAGGTGGTCCCAGGTAAACAGGCAGTGGATCCCTGAAATATATAATTTTCCAAAAGGGAATCTTCTGACTGAATCAGCACCCTGGCCATGACACCATGAAAGCATTCAGTCATTTTCAGAATTACTATTTCCCAAAAAAAACTCTCTCCCCCCCACAGCTTTCTGTTCTTGAAGGCATACCAAAACACCAAAACCAAGGCTTCCATCCCAAAAAGACATGGCCCATAAAACTGCAGCAGTTCCCCATGCATGAACAATCATTTATAACAGCTGGAAATTAGATTTGTCTTTTGATTGCTTCAAAACCTCTACCACAAGTGAAAGCAAAGCCTTTCAAGCAAAAGAAGCAACAGACCATGAAAACAGAACAGTTGTGAATTTTGTCTTCACATAAAGGTGGGGAATTGTTACAAAATCACTCCTCGTTCTTCCCAGGTTGTCACATATAAAATGCAGAATTCGGTGGCTTCTCTCCTCCCACAGAAGAAACATTTTCTCTTCTTTTAATGTAGACAATACAAGGCTGCCTGCACAGAGGCAGGGTGTGCTAGGAAACCCCTTCTGGTGCGAATGGCAGCAAATCTGGGAAACAAGGCAAGGAAATCAAAGGAGACAGAGGGACACGGCCCATCTGCTGAGGGAGGATGGAGCAACCCAGACTACTTGAAATTCCTAAAAGGACGGTCCAGCTGAAGCTATGGACACAGACCTTGCAGAGGACCAGAGCAGCCCCACCTGGAAGCTGTAGGCATTCAAGCACTTCCACCACCCCCTACCAATGTTCTTTGCCAACGTTATTGCTCAGACCGAGGAATTTACAGCAGTTTTCTTTCCATGGAAGTATGGTGGGATAAGGAGCAGTCAGAGATGGTGGTAGCTGTACCCACTCTTTTTTGCCACCTGCCTTTCAGAAACAATCGCAGAATCCCAGGATCCCTGAGGCTGGAGAATCCCTCCCAGCCCACGGAGCCCAGGCTGTGCCCATGCCCACCTTGTCCCCAGCCCAGAGCCCTGAGTGCCACGGCCAGGCCTTGCTGGGACACCTGCAGGGATGGGCACTGCAAAGCTCCCTGGGCAGCCCTGCCAAGGCCTGAGCGCCCTTTCCATGGGGAAATTGCTGCTGATGGCCACCCTGAGCCTGCCCTGGCCCAGCCTGAGGCCGTTCCCTCTCCTCCTGTCTCTGTTCCCTGCGAGCACAGCCCGACCACCCCGGCTGTCCCCTCCTGTCAGGAGCTGTGCAGAGCCACAAGGTCCCCCTGAGCCTCCTTTTGAAGGATTTTCCCATCATTTTTGCCATTATCTTCCATTTGCACAAATTGGAGTTAGCTACTACTTTGAGGTTAAGTACTATTCCACAAGATTATTGCTTCTTTTGAACTGAAGTGCTTCCAGGACTGGGCTCTGTGCTTTACAACAGGAAAAAAAAGAGGAAAAAATTGCTACACTGGAAGACAACAGTAACAGTTCAGCTGTATTTTAGGTCAGCTTTATTTTTTTAGAACAAGGATTATTATTTCTGCTTTGTGAATCGCAGCAGCAACCCAGTTTTGGCCACGCTTAATTCAACAGGGAGACTGACAGCAAATGCCTACAAACCTTTACTTTTTAGAAGACAAACTCAAATCCTCATTAATTTCTCAGATGGGAAACTGTATGAAAACGATGCCAAGACTGACAGACAGTGTTTAACAGTAATTCTGGTGAAAAAGCTACAGACAGAAATGCTCAAATTATCACAAAATCTGGCACTGTAAAAACAGGAAATTTGAAATTAAGGGTTGCAATTAGAAGTGACTGCACAGGTGCCCACCCAGGACACTCTAAGGGAACAGCTGTGGCACTTGGGACAGTGACTTACTGCAAGAAATAGAATAGTTGGATGCTGCCCACTTGGAAAAGGAAATAGCATCTGATTAAGTTAATATCTGACAGAATGATACATCTTGAAAGTTACCTGAGATGCTATCCTAAGCTTGACCATAGACTATATTAGATAAGCACAACCATTAGAAACAATAATCATAAACAATGTGACTTATTTACAACTGGCTTATTTGGATGTGAGAGATCCAATGCTGTTAACTATATGCTAGGGCTAAAGCACATGTGTTATTCACTTATTATGAAAACAGGAAGATGAGGCTAAATTATATTGATGTATTTCAAATTTAAAATAGCCTGAATTAAAGAATTTTAGCTATCACTAAAAATAATTATGAAATTATTCAAAAGAGTTGTGAAGTTACTCCTAAAATCTCCAAAAGAAAATCTGAATTTGTTCCTACACTTAGAGAAAAAACGGCAGCACATTAGGATCCAGTGATTATTTCTATTTGGAAGTACCTAAGTATAATAAATACATTTTTAAATGGAACAGGGCCAGACCCTACCAAGTCAAGTATGTCCAGCTTTTGCCCACTCTGAAAAGCTGTTAATTGTATTCAGGTATGAGATATTATATGACTGATATGAGATATGATATGATATGATATGATATGATATGATATGATATGATATGATATGATATGATATGATATGATATGATATGATATGATACAGATGCACTTATACCTTCTACTCTGTAATCACTGTTACAAAGGAAATGCAAAGCTGTGAACTCAGAATGGGGCAGGTCAAAAGCCCTTAAGTTAATTTTCAAACAAAATACTCTGTAAGAATATTCTAAGTATTAACAAAAGTTATCAAATGTCACTGATCTCAAAGAGACCAAATGTGTATTGGAGAGACTCACAGTGGCTGGAGAAAAGTACTGAATTACTTCCTTTATTAATGTGATCTCAAATGAAAACTGCCATGGAGTGTTACGTGATATTTTTGATTTCCAGAAATGCGGTACACAGTAAGTCTCAATGCAAACTCAACCACTTGGAATTTGCTTTACAATTCTTTAAAGCCAAGTAGAAAATCTGCATGAATTATTGACAGTGTTTTTGTCTGGAATGACTCTTCTAACAATCCCCATTTAAACTGTGTTTTATTTGATAAGAAAGCCTAGTATAGAATTAAGAACACCCAGTATTTCCACTGCTGTATGTGATGGAAAACATGTGGTCAGCAACACCCACAAACACAATGACCAGACAACACTACTGTGGCAGAAGTGTTAAAAACATCAAGAAATGGTACAACTGTACCTAACTGAACTTGGCCAAGCTCATGTATTCCTACAAAAATATTACACATCTGAAAAGTCAGCATAATGGCTGAATCATTAAATAAATTAATTTATCTTATTTCAAGGAATTAATCTTGTAGTTGACTTACTCAGAACTAGGTGGAAGGGCCTGAAGAAACTGTTCTGTATACAACCGTTCAATAACCATATCACATTTTCCCTTCAAACTTCATAAATAACCTACATAAAATACTTCAAGCAATTAGCAAATTATTCCAAAAAATGTTCAAACTCATTCTCCCACAGCATGGAAAACAAGAAGCAAGGAAAGAGCCACTAATTGTACACATGTGCAGAGAAAGAGCCAGAACGTGGTTCTGACTGTTGGGATATTTTATCTGCTCTCAGTTCCCTCAAAAGCTGCTCTATAATTTATTCCTTCAATTTGATTAAGGTATCTCAGGGGTTATTCCATATATTCACCCCTATTTGCAACTGACTGAAATCAAAGCTAAGACAATGAAGTAGAGTTGGTTAAATTGCTGTTGCTTCTCAAAACTGAGATATTCCAAGTGTCCTGAAGGCATTTAATTCCAAAACAGGAAGCCAGAGAGGAGAGCACTCAGTAATTCTAATCATGTGCAGATCTCTTGGAAAGTATTTTCCTAAACATTTGCTGAAAGAACCTTTTAGGGTACTGCATGCTGCTGCCTGTACCCCAAACAGGGTCCCACAGCAACATATTCACTTCTTAAATTGTTTCTGGTTATGTAAAGGAATCAATCTGGAGACAACCAAGACGATGCTTCCCTAAATATTAAACTTCAGCCATGTGCATAACCAAGGAAGTTGGGGAAGAGAAAGCAACTAAAAATTTGCTAATATATTTTTAATATTCCATATAATAACTTTATTCATAAGGCAGAGGCTACAAATGGCAGTGCTGCACCAAAATCAAAGACAATTTTTTTTTTTTTCTTAACTTCAGTTTATAGGTTTCTGCAACTCAACTGCAATTGCTGAAGAAACAATTTTAGAATAAAGGCCTGGTGTCCATATGATATTTCAAACAGTACTGCTGAGGTCCCTATCCTATAATGTTTCAGGTAAAACAAGAGTTTCTGACTCTGCTGAGTCTGTAAGTAACTCGTGAGCAGATCAGGAATTTATGGCTGCAGAAATCAGTTCCCAAGTACCAGGGTCTTTCTAAGCTGAATTCTAGAATGCTCCACCCAATTTACAGAAAAAAAGGCTAATGTTGCCTTTTTATATCAATTTGCATATTTTCACAATGGTCTACACACCTATGCACAGCATGAGTGCAATGTAGAACTCTTTTTTACAGTAGATTTCTTTCCCAGAGGACTCTGTTTTGGATTTTGTAGAATCATGGAATCATTTAGGCTGGCAAAGACCTCTGAGACCATTGAGTCCAACTCAGGATGTTTCACTGTGGATAGGCATTCACACAAAACTGACCTCTCTCAATGAAAAGGCATCGTGGTCACTCATATTTACAGGATTCCCGGTACAGTTAGTGTTTTAAACCAGGAAAAGTGTTGCGAGATATTTGTTACCCAAACAGAGAATAAAAGTATAGAATAAGAAAGAGCAAAATAGAAATAACATTTTTTAAAAACCTGCAGTAAATTATGTTTCTAGTATTTCTGGATGCAACATTGGTATTATTTCTTCACCTAAATTTCCTGAATTAACAAACAAAAATATTTTTATGTGGATTAACAAAGTTTTAAGATGATTACAGGATAGCTGCTTACATAAAATAAATCTGACTCAAAGATTACAATTACATACAAATACAAATACAGGAAGATAGATGCATACATGATATTAAGCTTATTTGACTGCTGGGTCTTGCTCGATCTCTCAAAAACAACCAACTGCAAGACACCAAGTCAGGTGGGAGTCTCATCTGCCATCAGACTGACAGAGATTACTGAAATTTTAATGTCTTGAATGGAAAATCAAGAGTGTGCTCTGCTTTCTAGGATCAGAGAGAAATTTTACAAGTTCAAGAAGAGGCAGTCAGGATTTTGTAACAGATCTTTGCATGATGGACAGGGAAATGTCCTCCTGAACTGAGCATCTGCTGAGAAACTGCCCACAATAAGCTTTCTAAATCTGTGTTTAGATTTTTTTAAAATACTTGAGAAATAAGGGAGAAAAGGAGTTAAAGCAGAAAAATTTAAATGGGGCAGGACTGGAATTTGAAAGAGGCTTAAATTTATTTAAATCAGAGATACAAAAACTTCCTAAAATTTACACCCTGAACCACAGAAAACAAAATACAGAGTAAAACTGCAGATCTAATTGAGTGAATAATCACCTCACAAAGGATATTAACAGCATAAAAAGGAAACCCCTACCGAGAACTGAAGTATGGCAAGCAAAAAAACCCTATTTCTTGAAGCCTAAGTTTAAAGGAGAAAGTAAGAACGGCCAAAATTCAAGCTGGACTTGCACTTACAAATGGCAAAAGGGATTAGTACCATTTTTGAAGGAAAGAATAGTTAATCATACAGAGCCACGTAGAAAGTGGATTAAAACTTAACTTTGGTTTGTCAAAGAGAGAGCAAGCCAAACAAACCTGATATCTTCCCCTGATGAGATAACTGAATTAGTGGACAAGGAAATGCAGGAGATTCAATCTGGCTGGATGCAGGAAAATATTTGACACTAGGCCAAAGGGGAAGCAGTTCTTTAAAGTGGAGAAGATGGGGATTATGTTCAAAATGTAATACATAAGAAAGTGGAAAAGGGGAGAGAATAATGCAAGAAGCTAAAAAGAGAATTATTGACCAGGAGACAGTCGACTAACAAAGCACCTCTAAAACAGGCCTGTAGAGTAATCTTAGTTACAATATTCCTCAACAACCTGAACACAAAAGCAGGAGATTGTTGACAAATTTTGCTGATGATAGAAAGCCGGGCAGCACAGTCAATAGAGCAGGGGATGCAAACGTGTCAGGAAATGGAGTTTGTAACACCAGCACTGCCACACTGAGACTGCCCATGAGCTGCTCTCAGCTCTGCTCTCCCCATCACAGCGCTATCGACAGCACCAACAAATCACAAGACAAATGCCCCTCATTCCTGCTGCCACCAGGGATCCCACACACACTCCACAGACCTCATCGCCTCAGCCGTGATTTACACTGAGAAAAGAGAACCAGAAATGCTGAGATTCAACCAAATACTGCCATTTCCCCTTCAGGAGAAAACCCGGTATTGTAACATTTGTCTTTTTCTTTAATCAATACAGAAGTTAAATATGAACACTTTTTAGAAGACAAAAACCTTCTCATCCGAGGTGGTAAATATTAAAATAGAAAATGTCAGAATTTCCAAATTAAAGTGTGCCATATAAATCTGAACTGGCTCACTTGGAATCAGCTGGACATTCAATTTGATAATCCTGGTAGTCTGCATTAGGGCACAGGGCATTAGTGGGAAAAGATTTAAAAAATACAGCTCTGCTAGGCAATGCAGCAGATTATTAAACTTGCTAAAAAAAACTTTCAGAAAAGTTTAAAACCTTGTCGCATTTGCAGTAGGATTAATCTGACCCTAGACGAACTACTTCATTTGACTAATTAGAAAACTAAGTTCCTGAAAAAAGTCTGAGTTTGTAGAAAACGGATTTTCTACTCAGAAATTCTCTTGACACCTTCACCTGTACTGCAGTATCTGCACAGCACTAAGCAAAAGAAAAGTGTATGTTCATTAAAACTGCAATCATAATTCTGAAAAAAAGAAAAATAAAGCCACTTCATAGTCAAAGAAAATCCATTTATTTCATATCAGTACATTAGAACATGTAAATTAAGCTAGACAGAAATTTAACCCCATTTTTCTTGGTTTTAGTATCACCCAATTTTAGGATAGAAGATGAATGCAGATCACGAGACTAAATACTGATTATCCACAGTTCTGCTGTGAAATAAAGTTTGTTCTAACTTTTGAGAAAGGTTGACCATCTGTAACACAAATATCAAACAGCTCTGTCCTGAGGTTTTTTATCCTCAAAAACAGTGTTTAGTGTTATTTTTTTTTTAAGCTGCACCATGTTTGCTTATCATACAATTCCACCCTTGAAAAACATTTGGGAAAATTTTTGGCAATAAACCCAAGAAAACCAAGATACAACAGGAAAGGCAAAGTCCCAAATAGACTTTTCGTTGTTTAACACAGGAATAGTTCAAAGGAAAGTAAACATTGCAATGTAGTGATGGATTAATTCAAGGTAAAGTTCTTGCCTTAATGGTTTCATTGAATATTTTAAGAAGGTTTTCCAATACGAAGTGACAATACAGAGTTCACTGAATATTCTGTATCAAGATTACTTTTACAAACTCATTTTGTTCTGTTTACTTCTACCCCCTACCAACAAGAGGTGCTCTGTGAAAATTGAGACAGAAAAGTTAAAAGCTCTGATCAAACTTACATAGAAAATTCACAACAGAACAGAAAGTATAATTTAGTTATCCTGATTCCTACTGCCAAAATGCTGAGTATTTCCAAACATCAAAAAAACCCAAAAAACAATTAGTGACTTTACAGCACACTATTATAGCAAAGTAACTTCAAAACTGATTCTGTTTATGAACATTAGCAACCTCTAAAACAAGGGATGGCAGTAAAGTACACGACACATATTTTAGATATCTCTGTTTTCAAATCCAAACATTCCAAAATTAAGATAAAACTTTATCATGCTGTAATCATTCAGTGGTAAAATACCTATGTATTTTAAAAGTCCTTTTAGCAATTGTTTAATCTTAAAATTGAACATTTTAAGCTCATTGCTTCACCACAGGTCAGGAAAATCTCTAAACACTAGACAACACTATCATAACCATGTCTCAAACAACCTTGGAATACACCCTGGGACCTTCACAGCTTTATCAACTGTAAAAACTGTGCTTTGAAACAATCTAACAAATAACTTTTAGAAGAATAACAACTCTACATACTAAATACCTAAGTTTAAAAACAAAGTCACTGCCAAATAGTTCTGTCTAAATATAACAATTTAGACGTATTTTCAGAGGCTGGATACCCCCAGACAAGCACTAATTCTATTTTCAGCAACCTTGAGGAACAGAATGCAATAATACTTGAAGCTCACAACCCCAAAATTTGTGAATTTCTTCAGGTGGTGCAAAGCTTTTACCAGATATAACCCAGGAAAAGAATACAACTGTGTCTGTAGAACTAATAATATTTCCATGTTAGTGAATAACTTCTAGTGTAAACCCAGGTAACAGAACCTGATGCCAGAGAAGCAACAGGAGATGCAAGATTTGTTTGTATCTTTAACTTGAAAATATAATTCAAACACTGGGAGGGTTAACACTTAGGCAAATTTTGTCTTCTATTCAAAAAAACATTAATCACAGAATTAGGTGCCAAAAGCATACTCAAAACACATCTGAATATATTCTTTTCCCACATTTTCCTCTGCAGAAGAAAATACCAATTCTTTATGGAGTTTTTGAAGGAAAAACGAACACAGAAAAGGAAAAAGAAACACGAATTTTATAACAAAAACTAAAAACACGTAGATTTCCTTAAAATTATGAAGGACAATGTGTATGTAACACATGGTTGGAATCAGCATTCCAAAACAGACTGACCAGCTTTGGTATATTTGCTTTGTTCCCTTTCACCATGGTTCAACAGAATTTCTGTGGCTTTCATCCCTTTAATATTAGGTGCTCTTAAAATAACGAAATATTTTTTTTTTTAAAATCTCTTAACTGCACAGGCATTAAAGGAATTGTTGATACTGCAGATATTAAATAATAAACATAGAACCAAGCCAAATCTGGAATGGGCCAAGAGAAAAATCAGAAGTATGTAACTTTGCTAACCTAAAATAGAAAAAAAATTGTGATATTGAATGCATAGTTATGGAGATAAGCCTCAAGAAAACATGGAAAAGCATATGCCATGTTGGGAAGTTAAAAAAAGTTATTAGAGATTTTAATTCAGTTTTAAGGTATAAGGTTGAAATCTGTTGAGTTGGCGATGTTTAGCATGACTTTTTCAATGCCCATTCTATTTTATATTTACATTTCCCTCCACGTAAGTCTCTGATACTTTGCACAATAACTTCTTTAGACCCATGAACTTTCTCCTTTGAAAAAAACCAGCGCAATCACATCTCTACCTGTGCAAAAAAGCAAATAATTACTGTGTTTGCTCTGAGCCTTGTCATTTCCATGAAGAAACATGACAGTGTTCATATTATTGCTATTGATTGCCAATCACAACTGGGAACTGTCTGAGTCACTCAGACAAAATTAACCTAAAAAGAGAGCATTAGTATTAGATTTTATCACGTAAAACTGTAATTCTGTCATCAGGGTTAGCTCCTTTTTTTTTTTTTTCAGTATAAACCTCAACTAAGGCACTCTGTACAGATGCCTGGGTGTTTTCCTACCACTCAGCAGTTGCACCTCCAGCTGGCAGGACTCCTACAGACCTCCAGAACATCCCTAACTTCTCTCAAGATCTACATTCCTGTTGTACATCCTCCTTGGAGAAGACTGACTGTCAGTTCTGCTCCTTTTCAACACCAAACGACTGACAAATGAAAACAAATTCCACCTCGTAGAGGAAAATATTATGCCCTGGGTAACAAAGCTGGAAACAAGATTACCAAGAAAAAGGTAAAAGTCTAAAGCTATGAATACTCTAAAATTGTGTGTCATTAAAAATGGCATTTTTAAGGAACAGAGTGTTTTCTCTGCTTCGAGGCAAATCTTGGCTATAAAGGTGAAATAAACTACTAACCTTGCAGCATTCTCCCTCTTCAATCCATCAGGACATAAAAGAAGAAATTCCTAGTTAAACTTCACATGAAAACAGAACTTGGGAGAGAGCTTTTTAAAAGAATAAAATCTGAGGGATTTTGAGGATCACACACTCTCAAAATCAGATCCCAGGCTTTCAGGACCCCTTATCTAGGCCAAAAGTGAAAATCCCTCTCACAGAGCTATGTAACGACGAGGGTCCTGTTTCACGCAGGGAAAATACTCATTCTTGTGCAATCTCTGCTTTGATTTCCTTGCTCTCCAAGCAGTGTTGTAAAATCTGATTTTACATATAAACAAAGGATTAACTCTAAACGTGCATATTCCACCGCAGCCACGGATAACACAAATGAACAGTGATCTCTGAAACAGGAGACCAAGGGACCTCCTGCGTGATTAAGTTCAGTATCTTGTTACCACAGGTATCAAACATCATAGAATGCCTTTTTCTAGATTTATATCGTTTTATCTGGGAACTAACTGACTTCAAGGTACTATTGCTCCTTTTCGAAAGCTACTTCAGCATCTCACTTCTTTGGTTCTAGTGGAAGTTTATTCAAGTTCAGTTTATAACTGTAAATTCCCATACCAACACAATAGTTTCATTTAAGGAGGTTTTTTTTATTCCTTGGCACTTCAAACCTTTCTTTGCCCCATGTATTAACAGAGATAAATCACATTTCCTTTCAAGCTTTCTCTTTTTAACACTAAACAAGAATTCTTCTGTTCTTTTTTCCCAGTCTGATTTTTCCAATCACCATAAAAAATTTCTTCTATTTTAATTTGCTTTACTTTTATTTCAGTGGGAGTAGCTGTAATTAAACACACAACATGACAGACAAGTCCTCAACACCCTTGTTTAATACCAATTTCATCGGAGAGCAACACCCAGACAGAACCTGAACCTGTCTTTATTTCATTCGTGCCCATGTGCAGTTCACAGTAATCCTACGGTCAACTAAAACATCCATTTATTTCTCCTCCTCGGTAATTTCCAACTAATGAGCCACAGGCTTCTGAAGCAGCATTACCTTATGTGTACTCCCCAAGTACAAGACCTTATACTTTGCACCACTAAATTTCGTCCTGGTTCTGTTGTCCCAGTCCTTGAGCTCCTCTGGTTGTCTCCACAGGAATCTCCTACCTTCTGCTGTATTGACAATGCCTCAGATATTCTGCCATCAGCAAATTTCATTAACCCTCTCCTACTTCCTGTACTGCAATTACAATTTAAAATATGAGATTTGTCTGAGGGTGAATTTCTGTGGTATTATCACACAGCTTTGCTTTTCTGTGGGCCATTGATAAAAAGTTTTACTAAACTCTGTGTGGATTAGGAGCACTGAATTTCCTTTGTCCAGTAAATCAGTTATTTTGCAAAATGATAGATGATGATTCAATGCATCCACTACCTTCTGTAACATCATCTTGCACTCCATCCTATTTCCATATTCAGCCTTTACCTAAATCTTCTTTAAGAATTTCTTCAAAAACTTTGAACACCACTGCTGCCAGGCTAATAAACTTATAGCTTTTTGTCTTTTGATATAGAAAAAACCCCCAAATCCCAAAAAACAATTATTTCTGCCACCTGACAGAAATTATAGGGTAGAAGTTATCTCTTACTTTCTTCTTCACAATCTCCTCTCAAATTTTGTTTCCCCTTTGATTGAAGCATCTACTATCTACAGTAGTTATTCATCAGACCCATCTTCATCAGACATCCTGCCTTCTCTGAAATAATCTTTACCGGAAATAACAATTTATTTCTGTTTACCTGGTGACCAGAGTAAAATAAAATTTTGTTTGCAATCTTTTTCCTGGGCTTGTTTCTCTTTCTTTAATATAGCAATATGCAGGGTTAAATAACCTTCTGGTACTTGTCTCAGCATCTTTTCAGACCTGTTATCAATATAAAGCAGGGTCTCTTTCTGGAAAGTCCTTACTCTAAAAAGCCTAAACTATACTTTTGCGGCATCCCTACATATTGCTTTCTTTCCTAATGATCTTGGTCCAATGGCTGCTTCTCGGATTGTCCTACACATTTGATTGAAGAAAGGTGAAGCATGATTCAGCCAAAACCATTAAACCTCTTTCAGAAATTAAAATTTGCCCTTTGGAAATCAAGAAGCATAAGCATTCAAGATGCCTATCTATTTATTTTAAACAGAATCAATTAATGATACATCCTTCCCAGCCTGTTTTCCCAGGTCAGCTGTTCTGTAATTCTTACTTCATGCTAAAACCAAGTCTGAAGGAGTTTCAGGTTTTGCTCATTAAGAAACATGACTGCTGAGAGAAATCCATCAGCAGTTATATACCAAAGACTCTTACAATTTTCAAAAATGATAACCAGAATAGTAATTAAATTTAATAATGCAATAGTTATCAACAAGCCACTTGAAATAGACTAGTGGGGAAAAATAATTCTACAAGTCCAACTTCAAATCCGATTAGTGACACACTCAAAAGTTGTTTCAACTGTTCTTTTAACCGAAAAAGTTGTAAATCCTCTCAAACTGACTTCTAGTTCCATAACAAGTATTTTCCCTAACCTGTTTTTTGAGAGAAGTGTTGAAGAAGCTTTCTCTGTTTTTCTTATTATTTAAGACCAAATATTTTATTTCAGGACCAGCTGATGACAGCTGTAACTACTCTACAGTCAGAAAAAAGAAATTGTTTAATACCTGGTTTTTTTCATACTGGTAGGGGAAAATTTACATAAAAGACAATTCAAAAAATGGACAGGGAAAAAGAAAAAAAAGAAAAAAAAGAAAGGGAAAACCCACTCTTCTGCTTTCCTGATGCTGAAAATTAAACTATTCACAATCTCACTTCTGGCATTATGAAGCTACCAAAAAAAAAAGACTGTGAAGTACTAAAAGGCGCTCATCCCCTTCCTTGCCGAAGTATTGCATCAGCTCACTTCCCTCCTACTCTTCACACTTCTTTCTATTCATCCATTCACTCCCTCCCTGTATGACTACATATTATTAATAAGTTCAGCTCAAAGTGTCAAGTGTTCAGTTCTTAATAATTATTATTTTAAAAACTTTGAGGCACTTGATTCTGATTTGATTTGCCTAAGCACTATGTGGTATTACTCATGCATGGCCATTAAATGTTCTTCAATCACTAAAGAAAACTGATTATGCTTTTTAATTACATATTATTTACATCTTTGAGGAGGGCTGTCCTTTACGAAGGACTTCACACATGTGCGGGAACAGCTCATCACAGCAAGATTTCCAGACCTGACTCAAAGAAGAGACACTGGAACACCTACTACAGGTGTTTACACATGGTTACAGGGTCTACAGGGCTGCCTTTGAAAAACAACAGGTAAAAGTGAATTCTCAGAAACAGTTTAAAATACCAATGGACAAAATCTGAAAATACCCGCTAATTGAAACAGAGTGAGAACACCTTCCAGAAAAGTGTACCAGAATAGGGATTTCATTTGAAGGTAATGAAGTACATTAACTGACAAACATCACTAACCACCCCACTCATGTTATTTTTCTATTTCTTCTTTTTTACCAAGATCTCTGTCACAGTATTATCTCAGCAGTTTTCAGAAAGACTTTTTTTTAAAAAGGACATTAAAGTCTAGTTATTTTTAGAGGCATTTCTAGAGATGGGCTTGAAATAAAAGTCTGTAATGAGACCCCACTGTGGCAGCTCTTTTCATGCAGAGACAAAGAAAATCAGTAGAGTTGGTAGATGAGGTAAAAAATTGGAGCAGGAAGTAAAGTCTAATACCACAAATCTGGTTAGCAGTAGCCAAAAATCTTGCCAGGGTATTCTCACTGTTCACAGGCATTCAAATCTGCCATTCACAGGGACAGATGTTGTATCAGCTACAGAAAAGATGAGCTTCACCAAAGAATACAATGTTTTAACATCCATGTACTTTGCATATTGTGCCAGGAAAACAAGGGTGCCTTTACTCACATTTAATCAAATGCACTGTCTTCCCAAAGCACAGGCACTTGAGGAAAGAGGGGGGAAAAATCAATAGCAAAAAAGCAGTCTTTTTTGTTATGCAAGCATAGTTCTTTAATCAATTCATATTTATTTTTTTGTATTGCCTCAAATTCAGATGACAAAACATTTTGAAACTGCTTATCAAGTTACTTGCTAAATATCACAAGCCCAGAATTACCTGGAATTACTTTGAAATGTTTATTCTGGCTAATTTTTCTTTCCTTCAGATCTGCATCACGTGTTAGGCCCAAGGAAGGAGAGGAGAGGGCTCTTCGAAAGAGACACTTAGAAAGGCCTTTGTCGTGTGAATTCTCTGGCACAGAGTAAGTTACCTCAGGCAGAGAACTTTCATGGCCTGTCCTCTGCTCAGCCACTTACCTACATAAAACTTGCAGGAGCTTAATTATCTTGGAAAACCTTTACCTTGCTCAAATGTGTTTAGCATCACTCCAAGGAAAGAGGAATTTCTGAGAAGGGGCAAGGGCAGAGACTGAAGCACACATCACAGAAAAACAGATCAAAAGAGGTTTTCTAACACAATCCAAAGAAAAGTGTTATACCTTGCTAACCTTGGTGTAGCAGACCTTTTGCAGTCTCATCCTTCCAATGTTTAACATTCTTCTTAGAATTCAAATTTGTGCAGTTATGATTTACACAAAACCTATATGTGATGTTAAATAACAAATGTGTTTCTATCCTTCTAAAATACAGGATAAAACCTGGGGAATACAAAATTAAGCATCTAACAACAAGCAGCAATTAGAAATACTTTAAAAATCACAAACTCATGGGAGCGTCTGCCATTTACACTTGTATTTAAATGGACAGTAATAATAATAACATTAGTAATAGCAGTAGTAATTTTTTTTTTGAGTGTTAAATATTTCTAGCTAATACGAGACCATGGGATCAAAATTTTGATTCAATACTCTCTTCAATTTTTAACTGCACTTATGCATCTTCAACACTGGACTAATTAAACATACATTGAACATACATTAGAACACATACTGTGACTCAGCTGAAAGACAAGAATCCCACAAAGGAAATATTTAAATACATTCCATGTGTCCCACCTTGGGTTCAGGATTTCATATAGGAAGCTTTTTCTAGCTCTTGTGCAAACCCGTGTAACTACTCAAGACACTTAACTTTGCCTTAGCTTCTAAATCTTGGACAAAACCTTCAAATCAGAGATTCTCATTCAGATTGGCATTTAAGTTCTATTTAAGCGCCTGTGTGGCCTGAGTTTCCCAAGCATCTTGTGCTCAGAAGCTTCTGCTGAAGAGAGGCGAAAGACCCGCTGCTGCCAAGGATCAGGTCAGTTCAGACACCTGCCTCAGCTTCCAAAACTGCTGGAAATTGCATGGCCCAAGTAACATTTAATTCTTCTGACACACCTCACTTCCAAAAAGATCAGTATTAACTACCAACATCCCGAAAATGCGGATTTGACTGAGCATATAGGAGGGAAAACAAACATTTCACAAGCACTAACTGAAGCACTAACAAAGCGGGAAGATGGAATTCAGTCTGCTTAAGCTAGACACTTAATTCACATTTATTAATTCATCTCCAGGGCTAAAGTTCCAACTTAGTTGGTGAAGAAACAGCTGGTTTTGAAGGTCACCATGACCATCTATCCAGCCCATGTCTGCACAGCTGCTGCCTGAACTCAAGCAGATCAGATCTTTATTTAGAGATACTCAAAAGCACAAAAAACTGGCAAACCTCAAGAGTACACTGTGGTGACAAGCAGACAGACTCTTAACTATCTCCAGAGCACTTCCAAAGGAATTCAGTCAAAGACAGGCACAACCACTGGATCTCCAATATACCTGCTTATGAAAACTAAGCTTTCATCCTAAAAGTCCGGGGTATTGAGACCCTCAAGAGCAGACCTGGTGGTTGGTATTTCAGCCACTGCACCTGCAGCAATGGAAACACAGCAGGGATTGATCCCACACACAACTATCATGGTCACATCAGGACGGGCAGCACCAAATCCTTACAGAGAAAACCCTGGGAAAAACAAGGGCTCATCATACAGCACCTGAAAACTTACACATGCTGAAATTAATGTTTCCAAGGTAATCTCAATGCACCCCAATATTGCTCACAATTTCTGAAAGCAACACACATCATTATGTAACATCCAACTAAAATGGGCAGAATGCTGGGAATTTCTGTAATACTTTCAGGAAACTATTAGTAAGTTAATTTACCTGCTCAATACCACATGACTGAGGACACTAATTTAAATTCCTGGATAAGATAATGGATGATAGGTGTTGTCTAACCTGTGTTGCTACAAAGACATCACCGAAGACTCTTGCTGCATGAACATTGTTATTTCATATGTTCAGGGAGGACCAGGAGTTGGACATCATAAAGTGCTTTGTGCTCAGAAATTATGTATTAACTCCTTTATCTCATGGTCTGGCAGAAAGAAATGTGTTTCCACTTGCTTTAGTTCATTAAGCCATCCCTCCCTCTCCAAGTGACACCTTCCAATCAGTTGCTATCTCACCATCCTGAAAATTAACCAGTCCAGATGCAACAAAGAAAATAACCACACAGACCCTAAGAAAAGAAGGAAAACCAAGGCTGCAATGTTAGCTAACATAAGCCAGGAAATTTAAAGCGGAAATTGAAATTTCAGCCTGAGATAGACGTTTTGGCACAGATATCGCATGATTTTCCTTTAAGTATTGTCAGTCAAGATCCTTGCTCCTGGGACTACACCTTCACAGCACATTCCAAATATACACAACATGCGGAGAGGCTTTGAGAGTTGATGGTATTTGCATTTGGACTGACATCTTCTTGTAATATGTTTGACACTGAGCACTTCTGTAACAAAGAACTGAGCCGCTTTCAACCCAAGTCTTTTCCAAAGAATAACGGGCAACTACACAAGAATGAATAAGTGAACAGTTTGCTACAGCAGTGAATGCCTCCAAAACCAGCAAGTTTGCAGGCACCAGATGGAAGAGAACATTATTGCAATTCCTGCATCCCATTGTGTAACAGCCAACAGAGCCGTTAACGCTTTCTGGTGATTTCTAAGCTTTTTTATGTGCTTTCCTTTGAAGGTGGGGGGGTTTTTTGTGCCCTGTCAGTCTGCAAGCTACGTTCAGCTGTCTGGGAAAGAAATTTTATTGGCAAGCTATCAAATAGGGAAAAACACAAAATACAGATGGAAACACTAATGATCATATTACAAAAATCACTAGATGGACACAAAGCTTATGTTATAAAGTATGACCTACCGCACAAGGCTTTTGTCTCAGCTTTCTCTCTCCCATACTAGACACGTTTGCCTTTCTACAATTTTGTTGATCACTCATCCCAGAAAAATGTCTATCTCATGATCACAGCGAGTTCTTACACTTTATTGTTCTCTTCTTCAAACAGCAAAATTAAATCTTATTTAGCGTATGACATTACATCTTCTCCAGAATTCAGAGCAAAATGGTGATAAGAGATGTTTGAGTCAACTGAAATAACTCATTTTCATTGCTACCACCACAGATCATCATGAGAAAGCCACCCATTAAGCAAAATACTCCCAATTACAGACATCCATTTATGCCAAAAAGTGTATTTTCCATTCCCAAGCATTAATGTCCCCTGTGCTCAGGATATCTTGCACACAGTAGAAGTGAGTGTCTCATTTAAAAAGTCAGCCAGCATGTCCAAGTGTTACCTGAACTAGTCCCTGGCAAACCAGGGCAGAAAGATTACACAACATTAACAAGCTGAATTCTAGTGAAAAAAACCTGCTCTGTATTAAGTATCTATTGTCCTGCTCATTCAGGAAAACACCTGTATCGCATATAAGTTCACAGAACCGAATTCACTTCTGCTATAAACTAGAATAGAAATTTTGAAATTAGGGCATTCATAATCACATTAGTACCAAATTTTAACACTCTGCATTGGCAGCATCATGCTGAGTACCAGTACAGTACAAAAAAAGTCTTATGTTATATACATACTTTATATATAGATACATTTTTAAAGTATATATATTAAGTCTTGACTCCTACAAGGTAAAAAAGCAGTGTCTCCTCTCCTCAACTGTGTGTTGGTCTATATGGGGAAAAGTAAGTTATTTTTATGATTCATGAAAAATAATTTGTAACTCTAGAACACGTTTTCCTGCACCACAAGTTCCTAAGTCTCAGTGAACTTCAATGCTCTTTAGTTATATCTAGAAAGGACCTGACCTCAAAATCACATACTGATTACACAATATAAGTCTATAATGTTCTCAAGAAAAACCACATTATGACCTCAAGAAAAATCTAAACAGCTTTATTTACAATGCTAACACAAACCCAGCAGTGGCTGCTTCTTAATTAATAAGACTAACAAAAAGATGGG
>VZRL01006964.1:216717-231409 GCA_013397895.1 Origma solitaria | reverse complement strand
GAAGTATGAGACGGCATCTTTTTCCAGAGCAGAAAATCACAACCATTCTTTGTAACAAAGGGGAGAAAAGGATTTGTTCATGTATCTTGAGAGTTCAGAGACAATGAGGGTGAGATGGTGTTGGGAAGGAAACAAAATTCAACAGTTAGACCTCACAGCTAACAGGACAATAACCATGAATTTTCCACAAAGCAGCAACATATGGAAGCTTGGCAATTTTGCCCAGTTCTCAGGAAGCCACTCTAAGGCCCTAAATCTGCAATATTCACTCCGAGCCAGCATGACCTGTGTGCTGCAGGCGAGCAATCCAAACATGCTGAAAGATAATCATATGACACTGCTAAAAACACAGGCACTTGGCCAAAATAAAAGCATTGTTCCAATACAGATGAGCATCATCATCCCCAGAAAATTAGAGCACAACATTGAACCAGTACAATTTAATTTAAGAGAAACAAAGGCAGGCATATATGCAAGGCTGGAAACATGAAGTATTTTAAGGTTCGCCATTAAAAGTAAAGTGCTAACAATTGACCAGATTGTGATTTTGTTTCTGTTGTGGTAAAACAGTTATTGACAAACACTACAAACTCTTGTTTGTGAGTTAATGACATTAAGTACTTGAAAATGCATATTTATCTACAAAATCTATCTACACCTGGCACAGTCAGGTTGTTACAAACACACTGGAGATTTGTTTTTAGGAATGCAAAAATGTTAACATTAATCCTTCTACGATATTTAACATCACATTTCAATGCACAGGCTTGGAGCAGAATCCCTTTGCACTGTGCGTATCACAGAGATTAAACAACTCTGAACAACTACCACAAATATGAATCGTGTTCTACTGCATCCTACAGTATATTTTTATATAAAAAAATGCATAAAATTTGGGGAATTTAGATCCCCCCAAACTCTTCATTCCCATTCTCCCCAGGCACACAGTGAGGCTTACGAAATGTCACAGTGGTACTGTGTTACAACGTGCATTAGTCTCAATGTATTAAATAATATAAAAGGAAACCAAGGTGTGGCCAAACATGCCAATGTAAGCGCTGTTGATACGACCATCAGTTCAGTACCTCCTCCATTCATGGCAGCTCATTTTGAACATTTGTTGGAGAAGAAAAAAGGAGGGAGAGGGAGGGGGTGAACAATACAACAAACAAAAACGTCTTTCTTCAAAACTGTGTCTCCTATTAAGACCACAGCAGTAACATTTTTTAAATTGGAATCAGAAAAACAGATTTTAATTTCGTGCAAGCCCTTCCACTGATGAAACTGGAGAAGCGGGGATCTCTTGATGTTCTGCTCAGGTATCAAGGCATGCCTAGCATTGAAACATTCGGTGGAATAGTCACCAAAATTTGTAAAAAATCGCATTAACCCAGCAAGCTGGGAGGGGAAGCTCACAGCCGACATAGGTGAGTGATTGTGTGGCCTACATATCTCTGATACTACTGCTGTATACGCAATTACACACAGTTTTAAGGTAAATTAACACAATTTACTGTGTAAAGACAACCACAGTTGAAGTCCACTCTGACACAATTTTTTAAAATTATTTTTTACAATCTCATAATAATGACTTAATTTACAAATAAACCCCACCAGAATACACAAATCAAACTATAATTATTTAAGTAAATTTGAACTTGAAGAATTAAAACTGTGTAAATACTTTACTCTGAATTTGGTCTTGTTTAGATGCTCTAAAACCACCAGATTTTTCATAACACCCTTCTAGAAGTCACGAGAAAATGCACTAAATGGAAACAAAGCAACAATACTTTTTAATATCTAAAATACAAGATCACCAGGACAAAAGGGTGAGCTTATAAATAGCTTTGTCACTGGTATTATTCTCTCTCCAAGTTCAGATTCTGGGAAAACCACCTTCACTTCCCACAGCCTCAGTGTGTGCTCCACAGGAAATGAAGGTTTATTTACTGCAGAAGAAAGACATTCTGCTGGAATGACATCATGCCTTCAACCATGGTAACTCCAACTAAACTGTCACATTCAGTTACCAAACCTGAATTAGAACATCTTTTCCTGTGTCTGATGTAGCATTTATTTGTTAATATTAAGCGACAGCTCTGAATACCAAGATGGCAGATAAAAAGTTGAAATCACTCCATGCTAACGTCTAAATGAAAAAGAAATCACTTTTGGAGGTCATACAAAGTGCTCCTTCAGCTTTCCCAAAAGCGTCATACTTGGGTTTATATACTTGCTTTTGATATATTTCCTAAGATTTGCGAAAAGTTATTAGTGGGTAAAACAGAACAGCAATCAAAGAATGTGCAAGATAGAGAATTCAGATCAGGGTCCCACCACCCACAACGACAGTCAAGCCAACAGCATGTCATCAAAGCTGTTGGAAACTAAATGTAACTACTGCTAACAAGATTTGCCAGGATTCCAACGTGACACGCAGAAAATGATGCACAAAGGTCTGTGTGTGGGAGACAAAAACTTCCCGTGCCTCCAGAACTTTACAGGAGCAGAAGCATGTAAGCCTCCTCCTTGAAGACTCAGGCATCCCATCAAAGAAGGAGCCCAAAAAGCAGGACAGATCTGGGATTCAAACGGCTTCTGTCACCACAGCACTCTGCTTTTTCTGAGGGCTCTCCAGCTTGAGGAAGGGGTGCCATGTCTACACTAAAGTTTCTTCCAGCCCTGGTATTTCTAAACAGTGTTGTTATTTTGCCAAGCCTTTCCATGTAGGCAACAGTTAATAAAATCCGCACTGGAATATTTTCCTGTGGTTTAATAAAGGCTAATTCCACTTTCAGATGAATACATTTTTAAGCAAAATCACAAGGATCTTCACTGCATTTTGCAACACACTTCAGAACTCCTCAGCATAAGTGGTTTCTTGATTTATTTTTTACAGGTCTCCATTTGGATTTCTTTTCTGGCATTTGAAAACAGTGCTGGTACATGAGCAACTCCACTGCTCTTGAGCCCAAGACATTCACTACAAAGTGATGTTTTAGGTATGTAATACTTGATTTTCTCCCTCTTTACTAAGCTATTTCCATTATTTCCTGCAGTGAGTGCTGGATTCTATTAAATATATTTACATTTTCCTCCTTGAGCACTGTTTGCTGAGTTTTCACTTAACCATCCAACAAATACTGTGGTTATGCTAATGTTTACATTGCGTTCATCTTATTTATTTTTGCACCAAAAAAAGGAGTTGTTCCTAATTGTAAAAGTATGTGATTTGTTTAGAGCAAAAATGATTAATAATTGCTAAGAACTGTAATTCTTCTATTTAAGTGCTACAAACTTAAAAGCACAGCTGAATAGCAAATTAGAGAACTCTGACGTTTAAGGAGAGATGTCAGACTTGTTCCCACATCTCCCATCAGGCAGATCTTCCCTAACACTCATGAAGAGCTGCCAACAAAGGTGGAGCCCACGACACAGCAAAAGCATAACTTCATCAGCTTGTTTGTTGGGCTTCAGTGCTAATTTTCCACAGGGAGTATCAGGTATGAACAGACCTTCAACATTCCCAACCTGCCCACTCCTTTATAAAGTGGCAATGGCTCCAGCTCCAGGAATGGTTCCATGCTGACTCACTTCTTCTGCAATACCCAAAGGAGCTGAGACAAACCACACACTGAGAATTATTACTCCAAGTTATTGCTTCCCTTGGGCTATTTGAATAACAAACAAAAAGAATGCATAAAGTGAATCCAGATTTTCCCATTTTACTCTTTTAGTGTACAAGCTCTTTGAGGCAGGAGAACTAACTTCACTTTGAATTTTGCACAGTATTTTTCACCTTATCAACAATTCAAGCAACAATGCATGTAACTGTTCTGTCCTTGCTAGAAAAGAAGACACAGTCCCATGTTCACTGATAAAGACCCTGACAGATGTCCTGGGAGGACAGATTTGATTTGGATTAAGAAAGAATATATACTGAAGATTGTTGTTGAATTAGCCAGAACACTTTATGGTGGTTACACAAGATTTATGCTGTCTGTGGAAAAGTACAGATGACACTCAGCTGGCATAAAGTCAGAACAGCTCAGAAAGACAACAACTGATTCAATAAAAATTTAACCAGAACAAAATGGCAACTTAGAAATTTTCAAATGGCGCCCGTGAGTTTCTATCTGTCCCTTGCTTTGCATCTCAGGCTATTTTTATTCTGTTGGAAGAGACTCTAAAAGGTTTATGACTCTTCAGCTCATACCCAAGGGACTAAATCTGATCTCATTGGTCAGAAGGGCATTCTCCACCAACTTAGTCTAAAGTTTATCATCAGTCACACATCATTCGTAGTTTCTGTTTACCAATCAGGATGTTGAAATAAACATCTTGAGTAAACTAAAGTGACAAAAAACAGAGGATGGTGTACCAGAAAAACAGTGTCAATCCTTTTCCAGGAGGATGGCAAATGGAAAAACAGGGTCTAAGAAAGGATCCCCAGGCACCTCGTTAAGATAAACAGCTTGACAACTGAGACATTGCCAAGTATAAAAAGACAAACTTCCCTCAACTGTCTTTAAGTTGCTGCTTTACAAAACACAATCCTCAGTTGAGTATGAGCTTCGCCATCAAAGAGAAATCTCGGCCTCACTGAAGTCACCAGCACAAATTCCCACTACTTTTAACGATCTCAGAGCCACGTTTTGCTGTATGGGGCTCACATGACAATATGCAGGCACCTGCAGCCCGGTTAGCCATGGAGCTTCCCTTGATCATCCCTGAGGAAAAACACACATTTAGACTCATCTTCTCTTAGAGGAGACACCTAAAATAGGTCAACTGATTTATACCCAAAAATGCTTTTTTACCTCCTCAGGCTGAAACAAAGATTTAAGTGACAAGCTCTATATTGCAGATATCTAAAATAAGCAGAAAGAAACCCACATAGAATTTTATTCTTGGTTTTCAGATGAAAACACAACTTGTATAAATGGAACCAGCACATAATACAGACTGCTCTGTCGAAAAGACCAGAATATGAAGTTATTCATCACTCCTTCACCAGGAAGGCTCCTGATATTTAGACACCAGACAATGAGATGGAAAGCTCAAAACATTAACTGTCCATACTAATCAATGAGGTTAAATAAACTTTCCAAGTAATTTGATCAGGTTTCCTGTAGATCCTGTAGATTAGCACATTTTTGATGCTGTGATTACTGATATTTGATTTTCTATTTGAATAAAGCTACTTCAGGCTATTTGTGTGTTTTCTTTATTGTATCATTAGTTTTCAGTGTCTCTTCATAGATTAAAAATGAATAGAACAACAATAATTTTGCCTCTCTGTAGTTTCAACATCCTAATTGTGCCCCACTGCAACAGGATGTTTTTATGATTATTCTTCATTGCCTGCCCCCTGATGTGTCTGGGGTTCAATTACCTACAGAAGAGTTAAATCCTCACTATGGATAATTTTCCCATAACCTCCCCCAACTTCAAAAATCTGATTCTTCTGATTTTCCTCCAAATTTTCACCTTCTCTGCCAAAACTAACATTCTATTTGTAACCCCTGAACTGGATTCCCAGGATCAGGAGAGGAAAATCTTGTTGCCTTTTATGCCCTGGCATATTCCACAGTACAGGTTTTTTTTATTTTTGTCAACACTGGTTGTTCCTAACAATGGATGTTGATTACTCGGATCTTCATTTCCATATTTTTCCTTTCTTACTGTTCCTAGTTAATTATATTATTACATGCACATGCATCGTATCCACCACACCTTGGAGGAGATCAGATTAGACAGATGGAAATATTCCAATAAGATACAAATAACAGAGACACAATATAGAAAAAGCAAGATCATAACAGTAATTCTGGAACTGAAAATTGTGAAATATACAACCATCAGTCAATGCCCATTTTTTTCCAAAATAAATTTAATTTCTTATCTAGAGCTTCTTTTTTATATGTGAAAATATAATTAAATATAAATATAAATATAAATCATATACATATAGCCAGAGATAACCTTTCCAATTTCTACCAAGGCCACAACTTTTGCTATTCATCAGAACGTATTTCAATAACTTATCCAAACAGAGTCCAGTAATTCCATAACACTGCATGATTTATGGGTACAACATACATTAAAACAAACAAACAAAAAAAAAAACCAAAACCCAACACCTATTTAAATAACAGAGTGGAATAAAATAAATTAGAGTGGAATTGGTCTCTAGCATTCAATATCTGTGAAAAAGAACATGCATTCTACACAGGAACTCCTGTGCTTAAGAAAATGTAACCCCTTTACAGTCACCATTTTCATCTTTCTTAGTCTTAAACACACAGCTTTACTTTACATATCCATAGCAAATTTCATTTTCCTGTTTGATAGATTAAATAACTTTAACAGTCTGGTTACCCTTCAGTTCAATGAAGAATGTAAATTTGCCATCATCTCTATTAGGCACTGAATATTTTGGAGAAGAAATTAATTCTTTTTCTTATGGTCTTATAACCTCCATAATTTTCCAAGACCTTTCTCTTTTTCACTCTTCATCTTTACTGCTGCTACACGACAGGTACAAAGGCTCCTTCTCGAAAGGGTTCTTCCAGCCTGCACATTACTGTGGTCCAAAACAAAGAAATCTTTCAAAATATCTCAAGGACTACTCACTTCAGTACCTTGATAAATCACAAAGCTTGGCCTGGAATCTTATTTCAGTGTATTATTTAGTATAATATTTCAGTGTATTTAAGACTCCATTTCAGTATGTTAGAGACTCTGAAGTCTTTTTTGGTTTATGACATTTTCTATAACTGACACCTTCTTTCCAGAAGAAGGACTCAATAGCTTTTGAGAGACATTCTTTTAAAATGCACCCTGTAATGAAGACTTGATTATTTTTTTTTAAAAAAGTCGCAATCATCAAAAGCAATTTTTAATATAAACAATAATCTGTTGTTACAAGTCGGGGCTGAAGTATACAAACACTGTTGTTAGTGACAATTAAATAACAACCCCTGAAGCATTGATACTAGCCTTCTTTGTAAGAAATACTAGAATTTAATTTGAAGAAAAAGTTTTAAAATGCTTCAGCCATCCATCAAATGATTTCGATATCTATCCGTCTTTAAAATGCAGCTGAAACCTGTGAGTGAGCTCAAAAATCAGGAGAAATGACTGTATCACAGACTAACAGCGCAATTGTTTTAAGTGCCATTTCCTTCAGAAACCAGGCCAAAAGAATACTCCTTTCAGACTAGAAATGTCTTAAATGTACCAGAGCCTCTGCAGGGGAAAAAAAAAAGCAATCAGAGTGCTGATGAAAAAAGGAAAGGAACTGCAGGAAAAGGTAACTGCAAAGTATACCACGTCCACCTCTTCAATAGCTTGTAACATACAGAATGCATTACTTTCAGTCTGTTATAATCCAAGATTTATTTTCTTATTTATGGTAACAACATAAGAAGGGAGGGAATCTCTGTCATTTATATCCTGATCAGTCAATAATCTGGAGATCTAATGCTGACTCAAACAAGCATTCACATCAGTCCAACCAGAGTTTAATGACGAGTTTTAATTTTCTGGAAGAAAGACGTTTATTCTCCTTCAAGAACACCAAGGCCATTTCACTTCCCGCCACCAGTTTCAAAAAGTGCTCAGTCTTTTAAGTCAGTTCCACAGAAGAAAAGTAGCCACTGAGTATAGAAGTTTTACTCAATAAATATCACGTGAAATTAATATTAACCTCAAAGTTTCCTTTATTCTTTTAACTAACATTTACCTCTAAGATAAATAAATCTAGATGTTTAATCTTTTTCCAAACACACACACACAAAAGATTTTCCTTAGTGAATCAAAATGCTAAGAAATATTATCCTATGAGGAGAACATCTACATAAAGGATGCTGGAATCTTTTCCATTTCTTCCCAATTTTCATCACCAATACAGCTGTACATCTGAATGAGGTGTATTAATTAGTTTTCTATAACTGAAGGAAAACTAATTAAAAGCCACTGGTAACTTCAGATCTGAAGTCTTGCTGGAAGGACTTACTAGCATAGTGTTTTTTAAATTTCATTATTGATTTTATGAACACGTAAGTTCAAAAGTCTGTACTTACTTCAACATGTGCAAATAACGTTTTTTCAGTGTTATCATTGTTTTCCTCCTTGAGGTCTGGTGGGATGTGCTTATTTTTTACTTGGAAGTGTGTCTTACTAAGATAACCATCACCAAGGTCCTGTGTTCAGAAAAAGAGAGAAAAAAAAGAAAATTTTTGAAACCAAAATGCAAAATGCCTTCACTGTTCCAGAAAATAAACAGAGCATGGTATTTAGGCACAGGCTCCAAGTCTTTTTATAGGTACCGATAACTGCAGTGCTCCTCAGCACCTTCTCACAGATAGTTTACACCAGTTCTTGGTGTCGAAGGAAGTCAAAGACCTGAACAGCAAAAATAAAGTTTAATACAGCTATTAATGGAATAAGACAACTGAACCCCGGGGATCAGGATAAGTGCCAAAAAGCAGGAAGGCAGTGCATGAATGTGACGAAGAGATGAGGAGTTATTAACAATTTTGACCTATTTCAGTGCATTTATGCCAGGATTAACTTCTGAACTCTTGCAAGGTTGGTTTGGTTTTGCTCTGTTTCCCCCTCTAACTTTACAAACGTCTGAAAACAAAACAAAACAAAACAAAACAAAACCACTTCAGAATATATGTACGCAGAGTTACAACTTGGTCCCTTCTCTTGATCACCCCTGAGGTCAAATGTAAGAGAAAACAGACAAAGCTGTGTCTTCTCCCAGTTCCCATTCCATCATTCTGTTTCCTAGGCCACACAGCTACAGTTGTAAAGGGCCCTTGTACAATTCCAGAGTGGCAGAAGAAAGGTTTAGGAGCTTTCCTGCATTGCTGACCTGTCTACCTGCACATTTTATTTTCCTTAATTAGAAGCAAGAGGAGAGAAAACATTTCATAACAGGTGCACTCTGAAAGGGAGGAAGCATGTACAGAACACAAAGAACAGTAGTTGCATGTCAAGAATTTATTTCTCAAAGGAAACAAATAAATTGTGGGTTTATTAGCTGTTTCATTACATTTTATTTTAGACAAACAGAGAGCATATGCACAACAACTGATGAAAAAGGATTCTATTCAAAACAGGCTCGCTACAAAATTCATTAACATAGCACTAAATTACTTGACAAGACTGTAAATTAAACTATAATTTAACTCTTTGATTAATCTGTCATTGCTGACACAGTTTATTCCATTTTTTTTGACCTTTAAACCATCACAGGTTTTATATTGACACTCTAGTTCTCTCATTCCAAAGACGCTGTAGATTATATGTACCTCCAAAATCTGCTACGTGCTATTTATTTACTTTGTTCTGATCAAGTTTCACACATACCAAAAATGATAATGCTCTCTACATGTATTTTTTCCATTGATTTTTAAGCATGGAAAACACTTTTGGCAATTACATAGGTCACAGCTTCTCCTACTGCATGCCTTATTTTCTCAATAAATCTCTCTAAGAGCATGAGCACACCAAACTATCCTGGCTGCAGAGCCAAGTACAGCATGTGTAGGGGGAAATCCAGCATGCAGAGAATGGTGACAGAAAAACCAAGCCTAAACTGGTGATAGAAAAGCCACTTCTCTTGCTCTCGACACCCTCTCAAGTGTCTCCTTGTGGGGCTGCCCAACAGTGCCAGCAGGAGCAGAGATACCTGCACAGGTATTTGTCCCACTAAGAGCAGCAGAGGAAGTGCTGCAGCCACCCACAGAGGTGAAATGCCCCACAGCAACAGTAAGCTTTGCCAGAGCAGGGTTGGCCAGAGCCACCACCTCCCTGAACCGGTTCTTCCCCCCAGTGGAGTGCAGTCAAATTCCACAGCCTTTGCATTCTGCAGCATGACTGCCATGAAAAAACATGGATGGATGGATGGATGGAGACTTGGAGCTAGCAGGGTCTATGTTCTGTAGCTGTGTGTCAGAGGAGGCCAGGAGGAGCATCCCTCCTGTTGCACTCGGTAGAGTTTTGTACTCTGTACACTTCTGCCCCTATAAATCAAAGCTTTAGCCAGAACCTTGATCCCACTAACGTGCAAAGGGAGGCCCTACAGCAGCTGCCTCATGAGCAAAAGGGAACTAATGGAGCTTTTGGTATGATTACCTGGATTAACCTCACTAAATATGAAACAAATATAAAGCAGAAAGCAAACAGGGTGTCATTTGCTTTAGTTAAATCACGAACTCCACAGCAAGATTTAACTGTCCAACCCTAACGGCAGCACCTAAGTTCAGCTCCACCAGCTCCTGCAGTAGAGGTGCTCTCGGCTTTTTTACAGCTTTCTTCCGGTGGGAAAAAAACCCAACCCAGACCAAGAAAATGCATTACAAAAATAACATCATTTAGAACATTTCACTTACAGCTATGAATACAGGGTTCTGCTTGGGCCATGTGAGCGTATGCACTAAGAGCCAGCTCCATGAGAACAATGAGTATTTCATCATCTAAATTTAATCTCCTCAGAAAACACAGGAACACAGGAACACAGTTCTACAAGCCTGGTTCACTTGTGTGGTCTCGCTGCTATCAATGGGTCTATTCACGTGAGTCAGGAATGAGGAATGGGATCCAAGGGCATTACATCAGCAAAATTAAGAGTGCCCCAAACTACCCACAACACATATACTGGTTAAAAAAAAAAAAAAAAGGCAAAAAGACAATGAGACATCTTGTTGAGGAAAAGCTTTCTTCCCAGACTCCACACTATAAATGGATGGTCTCCATGGCCAGGATTTTATCACACACTGAAATCACAGAGTCGCCAACTTGGTCCATTTAAAAAAAAACCAAACAACTCTCTTAGAATTTTTTTATATGAGAACAAAAATCTATCTCATTCTGCTATTTCCAGCAAAGCTTCTTATTTCACAGAAAGTTCAGACTTTGACCCATGTATTAAATTCCCAGTAGAGGCTCAGAGCATCTTTCTTTGTTGAATAAATCCTCACAAATATAGCCTTGGACTGAAATCTAAAGTTTCAAATGGTTTTCTGTAAGAAAGGGTGCATTGTAACACTTGGCTAATATTTGCACTCCTTTAAAAACTCCTAAACAGAACAAATCTAAATCCAAGGTCCTGCATCTTACTGAAAATCTGACCATCTGTGACGAAAGGGTTACAAATATTAATGTACAATTACATATGTAAATATCATGGCATACATTGGAAAAACCATGACTTTTCTCCCCAAAAATCAAGAAAGCATGGCAAACCACAAAAGCCATTACAATTCTAAAAAATAAAACCCTTGAGCACTGAATTTTCTAACACAGAAAATTCACACAGAACAGAGAACATGAGAACCTACACGCTGGAGAAAGTCTACAGCATCAATACATCTTCATATACTGTAACAATACATCCTCATATATTGTATCAATACGTATTTATACACAATACATATTATATACTGGATAATTTGTGTACCTATACATTATCCTGAGCAAAGTAACAAAAATCATACAGAATTCAGTAAATAAAAAATATGTACAGTAAATGAATTTAAGGAAAACAGAATTTGTCAGTATAACTTCCAAAGACATGTTTGACTGATAAACATACAAGTTGGAACAATGTACGTTCAGAATTCCCTAAGATATCTGTTGATTCCACAAGTGGAAATTAAAAAAAAATTAAAATAATCCCGCACTAATCTGACACATGCTATAGGATGAAAATTTACTAATTTACAGATCTCAAATGTAACTTAAAAAATGGGGAAATCATCATAAAAGAAGTGATTCTAATGGGGCCCTTTGGGATTAGTCTTAGTCCTGTGCTATTAAAATTTTGATTAATGACCTAGAAACAATATGTAATTATTATTGCAGAGGTTTGAAAGTTATGGAGAAGCAGCAAATAATGAGAATCGATCATTAATACTGGCAGATACTTCTGGCTGCTGTATTGTAATGGAAAGGTATTGTAATGAAAATACTTAAGCCAAGCATCTAGAACAAAGGCTACATGCTATTTCAGCCTAAAGGGTTTACATGAACCTTGGATATAAAACCACAGGCAGCTGCCCAGAGCAGGAAGGTGTGAATTTCACAGGGACACCACATTCATCGTCTAGTCCTGCCCACAGTTAAAAAAGGATTTTTATATATTGGACAGGATTAAGAGGTCCACAACCCTATTCAATGCATGCACTGGCCTAAACCCTCACATGAACACATCTATGCACTATTTCAGTCTTAGAAATAGTGTAAAAAATACCATTTGTTTCATGTGTTGTTAAAGGATATTCCAGCCTGTGGTGGTGGCCAACAGCTCAAAAAGTCCATCTAAAAGTTAACAGTGTGATTGTTTTACCTTGCTAGTTCTCCACTCCCAACCGTCTCCTATCTGCTGCGAATGTTTAATAAAGTCTTCACAATACTGCTTGAATCTTTTCTCCTCCAAAAAGAAGTCTTCTTCACCTGCCATGCTACAGGATACCTGCAGAGCAAACTGAATGTTAGTACTTGTAGATAAAAAGAACACCAAAAAATTTCACTAATTTATAGCAACTGAGTAGTAAAATAACAATGCACAGGCAAAAAACCTACTGCTTTAAACAAAACAAGTACATTAGGGAATCATGGATATGCAGTACAGCTGAGGCTGGAAGAGAGAGACCTTTGGAGGCTGTCTAGTCCATTCCCCCCGCTCACAGCAGTGTCAACTGCAGCAGGTTGCAAGGGATTGTTTCCATTTGGGTTTTGATTACCTCCAAGGACAGAGGTGCCACAGCCTCTCAAGGGAACCTGTTTCAGTGTTCAACTACCATAGCAGTGAATACTTTTTCTTCTGTTTAACTGGAAACACTTATCTATCAGTTTATGCCTGTTGCCTCTTGTGCTGCTGCTGCACAGTTCTGAAGAAAGGCTGGCTCCGTCATCTTTATTCCCTCACACCACATATTTATGGACATTTAGGAGATCCCACTGACCTTTCTCTTCTCCAGGCTGATTCATCCCAGCTGCCTCAGCACTGCCTTTGCGTATCAAACATCTCTGGGGCTCTCTGCTGAACTGGTTTCAGTATGGTGGGGTCTTCCCTGCACTGGGGAGCCCAGAGCTGCACTTTTATTTCCTTAACAGTGCACTACAGCTCTCTGTGGCCCAAAAACACGGCTTCAAAACCTCCCCCATCCCTGAAAGGGTTGTCTCACAGGATTTTAAACATAAAATTTTTCTCAGAGAATTTGATCATTTTTACTTGCCCACCCTCTCTCCTTGCCCATTTCAATGAGGATCTGTGATAAACAGAGCAGGTTTGATGTGTTTGTGGACATCAAGCAGCACTGGAGCACCCCAAACAAATCACTGAATCACAGAATGCTTTGGGATGGAAGGAACCATAAAGCTCATCCTTGTCCCACAGGCAGGGACACTTCCCACTGTCCCAGGTTGCTCCAAGCCCCAGTGTCCAGCCTGGCCTTGGACACTGCCAGGGATCCAGGGGCAGCCATAGCTGCTCTGGGCACCTGTGCCAGGGCCTGCCCACCCTCACAGGGAACAATTCCTCCCCATTATCTACTCTAAACCTACTGTCTTCCAATTTAAAGCCATTCCCCTTGTCCTGTCAGTGGCTATCACAACAATAACCTGTAACTATTACAACCAGATCACACCTTTCCTTAACAAGAAACACAAGTGACACAGCACCTCATGCAATGCTCATTATTTTTCAGTATCTGACCCTGAGTCACATCATCATCCTGTCTGCCCATGACAAAAATTATTTATTAGCACTTGAAACACATTACTTTCAACAGCAGTTAACCCAAAGCTCTGCTGCTCTGTGCCTCGTGGATGCCGGGAAAGTGGAAAAGCAGGAAACAGTCAGTGCAGGTGCTTCTGCAATTCCCTAAGTGCCCCAGCCCTGATGACAGGCTGCAAATCGCCTTTAGTGAAAAACGTGAGGAGTGCGCAGCTCTCACTCTGGGTTTAAGCAGAGCTGTGTGCTTCTGGAAATCGGCAAATGCGAAGAATGACAGAATCCCAGCATACCTGGGCTTGGAAGGGAACTCTGGAGATGATGCAGCCCAACCCCCTGCCAAGACAGAGTCCCCTGGAGAAGTGACACAGAACGTGTCCAGCTGGGGCTGGGATGTCTCCACCCAGGGAGATGTCTCTCACCCTCCCTGGGCAGCTGTTCCAGGGCTCTGCACCCTCTGTGGAAGGAAGTTCTTCCTCATGTGGAGGTGGAACTTGCTGTGGTTTATTTTATGGCCACTGCTCCTCATCCTGTCCCTGGCACCAGTGAACAGAGTGTGGCACCATCCTCTGACATCCCTCGGAAATGCCTGTATGGATTGATGGCATCCCCTCGCAATGTTCCCTTCTCCAGGTTCTGTGCAAGAGCCACGAGCAGACCCTCACGGGCCCGTCCCGCTCGGACATGGGCCTGACCGGTCGCAGGAGCCCAGACGAGCCCCACACAGATTTTTCCTTTTCCTCCTCTCCTCGGTCTTCCCGGCCCCGGCGGACGGGGTCGAGGAGAGCGGGAGGGACCAGCCCCGCTCACCGCCCCTCACGTACCGTGCGCTCCTCCTCCTTTTCCTTTTCCTCCTCTTTTTCCTCCTTCTCCTCCTGCTCCTCCTCCTCCCGCCGCTCCGGGCGCGCGCCCGCCCCGCTGCGCATGCGCGGCCCC
>VZRL01006964.1:205654-216711 GCA_013397895.1 Origma solitaria | reverse complement strand
GAGGGAATGAGGGAATGAAGGACTGAGGGAATGAGAGGGATGAGGGAATGAAGGAATGGAGGGATGAGAGGGATGGGGGAATGGGAATGAAGGGGATGAGGGAATGAGAGGAATGAGGGAATGAAGGACTGAGGGAATAAGGGGGATGAGGGAATGAAGGAATGGAGGGATGAAGGAATGGAGGGATGGGGGAATGAGAGGAATGAGAGGGGTGAGGGAATGAAGGAATGGAGGGTTGAGGGGGATGGGGGAATGAGGGAATGAGTGGAATAAGAGGGAATGAAGGACTGAGGGAATCAGAGGGATGAGGGAATGAGAGGAATGGGGGGCATGCGGGGAATGAAAGGTTCGAGGCAGATGAGGGAAAAAAGGGAATGAGAGGGATGAAGGAGTGAGGTGATGAGGGGCAGCGAGTGTGAGGGGCATGCGAAGGTTCAGGGGATGAGGCCCTGAGGGGCTCTGGGGGCTGAAGGCCGAGGGTGCTGCAGGGTTGAGGAGCCACAGGAGGGTGAGGGTGGTAGAGATGAGGGCAGAGGGGCTGAGAGGCTGAAGGGCCAGCAGGGAATGAGGGATGAGCGAGTGCCGGGGCCGAGGTGCTTGAGGGCTGTGCAGGCCCTGAGGGGATGAGGGACCCTGGGGGCTTCGTGCGGCACCCTCCCAGCCCAGCCGGGGAGAGGTGCGGGTTCCCAGCCGGCCTCTGGCACAGCCCTCCATGTGCTCCAGTGCTGCCATCGGCCTCCTCCTGCGCTCCATGAAATTTAGCCCAGCTCGGCCCAGCCCAGGCTGTTCTTCCGCCAAGCTCTCTGCAATAGCAGGCTTAGTCACCTTGCTTTCCCTGCTGAATAAATATGTAATGTTGTTACTCTTTGAGGAGGAGGTAATGTGAAGTTGACCATGGGGTCACCTGAGCACTGTCCTTCCTAGGCCGCTCCCAGGAGGTGCCAGCATGTTTTCCAGTGTTCTTTCCTCTCCTCAGCTGCATTGTTTCTGTAATCGCCCGTAGATATGAGAATCTGGGAGGTGTTCTGCTACACAAATGCTGGGAGAATTATTTTTAAATTAAAGAGTCTATTAAACCATTTTTCAGTGATAAAGTCTTGTCTGGCACGACTAAGCAGTACAAACTAGTGTGTGCAGAATGCACTACAACAGGATAGACATAAAATCTTTGTTTTACCTATTTAGCTACAAACTGTCATTTTAAGCAGTTTTAGGATTGTTGTGTTTGTAGTAAACCAGAGCTACCCCACCAGTCTGGAGACCACACTACTCAGGGAGAGCTTCTGTATGCAAATGTGCATTGTAATGTAACATTTTCGCAGCTGTGCACTTCCTAATTTCCTTGTAATTTTCTGGGTGTAGAGAGCTCAAGAGGGCCAAAGATTGGGGTTGGGGTTTTTTTTTTCTGAAGTATTCCTGAGCTAAAGCGTTTCTCTTTGTTGTTAAAATTCCTATGAGCTACTAAGTCTTTCAAATAAGTACCACAATTCATATGTAAAGATGATTTTCACTACTCTTGATTAATGAAGTACTCCATCTAAGTTTGCAGTTTTCACCTTTAGGTGTATATATAACAGAGTTTTACTTCATTAAATCATTCTGGAGAATTATTAATTGCATTACATGCTTTGAACCGATTATTGCACCTTCATAGATTAGTGTTTTAAAATCTAATTTTTAAAATCAGCTGCATGGTTTGGGTGATGCCACTATACATACAGGTTGTGATGCTATAGCCATTATTTAATCAGAATTAATTGTTTATATCGTTCTTTACTGTTTAATTTAAGTGTTGTTTTTTTGAAATTTGGTGAGTAAAACACCGTGTGGGCACCCAAGCCTGTGTTTTGGGGGAAGATTTTTGTATTGTGGAGTGTTCTCTCTAAGCCATTTTTGCTAACAGTAAATGCATGTGGTAATGAAAAAACGTCACGTAATGTGCATTGCCTTGGAAGCTACAGCTCCTGATTTCTAATTTTAGCTTTGTTACTATCTCTCTGGATTTTCTTAGGAAGAATCATTGGTTTTGAGACATGGCTCATATAAAAAGTGGCTGATAGGGCCCTGATTTTGCATTGAAGTTGGCAAAGGAGTTGCCATGGCTGGAAAAATAAGGCTGATCAGAGTCACATTCTGTTCTTGCAGCACCTGGTATCAGCTTGGTCATCTCCAGTCCTGTTGCCAGGGCACTGCAGTAGAGTGCAGTGTGTGCCTCTTTATCAAGGGAAATGCATCTGCTGTGGCTCTAAAATTACTGGACAAGAAATCCCAAAATGGGGGTTTCTCTCCTCTCTCTTCCTCATCTTCCTGAAAAAATGCCTCAGGTTTCCATCTCATCTCTGCCATGCCAGAGCATTAATGGCCCTGTTCCTTGTGCCACTGCTTAGATGTTTATATACTTAAATGTCATTAGACCATTTTATTGTCTTCTAAATATATTAATATGCATTTAGAATATATATATTTTTTCATATATCATGATTGGATGATGATGATGATGGTGATGATGAGTGACCAAAATTATTGATACAAATACCAAATTTTTATCAAATATCAAGCCCAAACATTTTTCAGAGTAAATTACAGTTGTTGTAGGAACTTTGTTGTTAGGGTATTTTAGAACTAAACTAAATAAAGATCATGGAGAATAATCCTTTATGAGCCAGGATGAATGATGTCTGAAAGCTCTTTTTCATCTCTTCATCCTGTTCTTTTGTCCCAGGAAACACAGCTCCAGTCCAAACCCCTTGATCAGTCGAGCAGTTCAGGCAGCACTCCACTCTCCAAAGGAGAAAAGGTGACATTACAGCTCTTGGACTGCCAGAATGAACACCATGTACATTTAATTCCGTGAATCTTCCTCAGTGTGCTTCATCTCCTGACAAAGTAATTCTTCACATAATCCTAATGCTACTTCTTACACTTCGTTATTTGATTACTCTTAATTTCTGACACTGAGTGATGTTGCTAGAACAAAAGGAGATAACAATTTGTTATTGCCAGTGCCTGGGAGTACCTGTATTGCCAAGTTTTATAAAAAAAAAATATTGCTAGGTGAGCAAAATCAGAAATAACGGTGTAACCAAAGCAAAATGCACAAGAGAATGTCTTGTGAGGCTGCTGGACAGCATGCTCAAACCATTTCACTTGTGCTGTGAAATGTGTGTGTCACTTCACAAAGTTTCTTCATTTTTTGTACTAATATGTAATGAGAATTAAAAAGAAGATATTCTGCATTTTTCTGCTTTGTTTGCTCAGGAGACTTAGTAGTCAAGATTCTGTCCCCTGATAGAACTTGGTAAATGGACAGTTACTCTTCCAAAATTGTTAACAAAACCTGTTTTCCAGTAATGACTGTGATACCACTGTTCTCTTGCAAAGTACACAGGTAGTGTTATTTTTCTTTTTGCTGGCAGAAAAGGAGGAATTAAGTGACCTGTTGAAGACTGTAGTAACTGCTGGGCTGGTGAATGGAGATGAATTTTGTTGAGTTGTATTCTGTACCTTCAGCTGTTTGAGCTCTTAGGCCCTGTGAGTGTGTGAGAGAAAGCTCAAAAGGAAATAAACTGAGAGGTACACAAACAGCATTCATTTTTCATGAAGGTTTTTATTCCACTCCAGTGGCAAATGTTTCCAACCTGCACCGAAGGAAGTACTGTCACAATGCAGCAGTTGTTGCCACCTTCTGATTTTTCCCCTACCTTTTTAATTTTACATAAAACTTTAGTAATTCTTTCAGGGTTCAGATTAATTTTTTCATTTGTTTTGTAGTCTCATCCAGTTGCTGTTATTCATGTTCCTTTCTTGTGTTCTTTTTTTTTTTCTGTCTCCTATAAGCACAATACGTAGCAAACTCAACTTGAGACAGGCTATCTAGGAAATACTAAGGCCATTCATATAAAAGGTATCAACAGCTGAAGATCTCAAAAGTGTTGCTCCTGAGCAGAGAAATTGAATTTGGGGGATGTTGAGACTAATGAGGAGGACTGCTTGATGCTGAAAGATCTTTTTTTAAATTAGCTCACAAGTTCATGGTCAAAACAGCATTAAAATACCTGTGGACAGTGGAACAAAGGTCATTATTACATGAAATTACAATATGAGAATACACATAGAACTGTAGTAAATATATCAAATTTTAATAAATAAGCAAGTTACGGTCTTTCTCTCTTGTTTTATTGAACCAGCAAACATACAGTAGCAGTGTCAACTTTGCTAAAAATTCAGAAACAAGTTCAAAGCCCAGTGTGTGAAGTATTTTTGTAGGTAGATCAGAACCAGGATTAATTTTATTAAAATAACATCAATAAAGCCTAGTGCTAGGCTCCACAGTAAATTACCCTTCTGGTACAGGTCTAAAGAATTCTGCCTAAGGAGACTGATCCAGTTGAAGAATGAAAGGGAAATTCTTCACAGGTGAAATTTTCTTTTCTTTTTCTTTTGTAAAATATAGTAGTTCAACAACAGACACTATCCAGAAGCCAAACAAGAAGTAACACAAGTTAGGAAGTATTTATGTATAAATTTTTTATAGTATTTATGTATAGTACATGCAGTACATGTTGTGTCCCAGCAGGTTGGACTTAACACATGTTCTTGATCTCACAGCACTGCATGCACACAACACCCTGCACACAAGGGATGTATGGGATCGACATGTTTGACCACAGCATTTCTGAGGATCACCACAGGAGTCATTCCAAGAGTTAGATTTCATTTCATTTCTCTTTCTTCTCTGTTTTTCCCCCTGCCTGTGACACCAAAGTGACAAACCCTGGACCTTAAGCTCACAGTCCAAATGAGGCCCTTCCCAGTAAGGTTGTTACCCGTGGAGTGTTATGGCTCCCTGTTATTGTAACAGCTAATTTCTCTTATTGCAGACCATGAAACCCTTCTCTGACTGCTCAGATCCCAGGACGAAATGCCAGTCACATACCTAGCAGTGGAGCAGCACAACTCCAGTGTGCTTTTGGCGCACTGGACACACGCCAAGGCTGTGGAAATACCTCCCAATGGCAGCTGGGGGAAAGCTGTGGGGGCAATGTCGTGGGTCTGGGGGCTCTGGGGAGGGACACAATGGTGTTAGAGGGAGGATTGGGGAGGTCTGAGGGGGCTATAGGGGAGTAATCGTGGTTTTGATGGAGGTCTGGGGTGTTAGGGTTTGGGGGAGCTATAGGAAGATTATCCTGGGTTTGTGGGAGGTCTGAGGGGTTATGGAGTGTTTGGGGGAGCTATAGGGTGGTTATCATGAGTTTGTAGGGATCTGAGGGGGGGTGGAGGGGTACAAGGGGGTTCTGAGGTGCTCTGGGGTGTTTTCATAGATTTGAGGGGCTGTAGAGGGTTTGATGGGGGCTCTAGAAGGATTATGGGGATCTTTGGGGAGGTCTGAGGGAGTTATAGGGGGTAATGGGTTTTGTCATGNTTCTAGGAGGAATCGGGGGGGGGACTCTGGGGTGATAGATTTGGAGGGGCTCTGCACAGGTCTGGGGGTTATTGGGGCTTGGGTGGTTCTAGGGGGACAAGAGGGTTATGGGGGGGTATAATGGACTGGGGGGGCTCTGGGAGAGTTTGGAGGGGTTCTGGGGGTTTATCATGGATTTAGGGGGCCTGAGGGGCTTGGGAGGAGTCTCTGGGGCTCTAAGTGGTTATCACAAATTTGGGGGAGCTCTTGGAGGGTCTCAGGGGGCCACAGAGCAGTTATCATGGATGTGGGGAGATTTGGGTGGCTCCAGGAGGGGTTATCATGGGTTGAGGTGGTCTTTGTGAGTTATGGGGGGCTATCATGTAACTCTGGGCTTCTATACCCTAAAAAACATCCACTAGGGTATGGCCATGGATCTACAATAATGACATTAAACTGCTTTGTGCTCTCAGAGGGGCATGCGTGTAATACTAGCATGGAGTTCATGAACAGCAGATGGGAGCTGCTTCTGTAAGCAATTTAGAAGTTTACTTGGAAAAAAATGTTATTAAATATCTCTTAAGTGCAAGTACATAGCCCAGTGATAGTCTCTCTGTGACTAGTTCAAAGCCACTTTTTAAAATATGACTTAAATGGATGCAGAAACAAAGTAACCAAAAACATGGCATTATGCAGGTGTCCTTCAGGCCTCACCTCCCTGAGGAATTTTTAACGTTTTACTACTTTCTGGCATTCCTAATGCAACAGTTGTGGTACTGGAAAAAAGCCTTGTTTTTTAACTGTCATCAACATAAGATCATGGCCCCCAACTGTACATTTTTAATACACCTCTTTCTCCCTTTTCTTAATGATAAGAGTTTTCTTTACACCACAGAAATGACCTGCTGTTTGAAATGAACAGGCTAGCATGTGCTAAAATATCACCTCTATGCTAGACTTCACCAAATACTCTGTTAAATAACCTAAGTTTATTTATAACACTCCTGCTTTTCTTTATCATTACTTGGACAAGGCCAAGGACATTTTTCACTCTTTTGAATTATAAAGTCCAGGAATTTACCAGACCTCCAAAAGTCATATCAGTGGTTAAATTAGAGGTATTATCAAACCCAGTTTTGTTTGGGTTTGGGGTTTTTCCCCCCATAAAAGGTGTATATTTATTAATATAAAGTTTGAAACTTGCAGTATGCTGCACAATCGCTGTGTGTATGAAGTGAGATGATGCTTCGAATGATGCTGGAGTACTTCCCTGACCCTGAAACTGCTGATGATTTGCACTGCAGAAATGTGTGCAAAAAAAGGCTTTGTAGGGCTCCAACCCTCCAAACCGTGTCAGCACAATTTCTACACCAGGTTCTTGCAGTCTCAGTACTCATCCCCCCCCTCTAATACTTACCTCGGACTTTCTTGCTTTTAGTCCACGATTCCCAAATGCACTGACCCACTTGACCAAATTTACCCCAGCACAAGGTGTTCACTGCAGTATTTACCTACAACAGTTATACCACACGGGAGGATTTCAGGCAGGGCAGGGGGCAGGGGTGACCCAAACCACTTCAATCCCCAGCTCCAGCCGTCGTGCCGCACTTTTCACCAGGTCAATAATACAGCAAGAGTCAAAGGACGTCAGGGAGACAAGAGTCTGAGGGCGATCTGTCACCGAAATTTGAATGATTTATTTAATAACACTGTGAAATAGCACACTTTAGCTTCAGCAGCTCATCAGCCTTAGCTCCCCTGATCTGTGCACGGCACTGACAGCTCCTTAACATAACAATGGCATCCGCGGGCCGAACTCACCGGCGGTGGAACTCCGCGGAACTCAGGGAGGCTGTGTCAGAATTCATTCAGTCCAGCAATTACTCTGCATTATCCGGGGCAGTGCTGGGGCTGCAACACCTGAGGAATTATAAACCCGGCTAAGTCCTCTACAGGACTCAGACTAAATCACGCCGAAGAGACATATTTTTCTTCCTAGAAATTTTCACAGAAACAGCTAAATTCGTGAAACAAAGCTAAAATAAGACGTAAAATTAAACGGTGGATCCCTGGTGTACAGTGTACACGTTTGTAGAGGCCACAGAGGTGGTAAATCTGCGTGTAACAATAGTGGAATGTGCCCCCGAGCACCAATTCAAAGGAGACCCACCCAGGAGCCAGCGATCCGGAGCACTGTGTTTTCCCAGCCGTGTTTCTTTTGTCTGCCATTCCGACGGCTTGCACAAATCCAGGTCACTTTCTGCTTAATCCCCTTTATCCTAACACTTGGTAACTTCTCCTCTCCCCTCACCCGCTCACAGACAAACAACATGGCTTTACGGACAGGTGTATTTTGTTCATGTCAAAAAACACATCCCTGTACATTTGCAACAACACCTGCAAATGCTGTCTGTCTGGTAAATTACGTTGCCTTTTTTAGGAAAATGTTTACACGCTGAGGTGGCTAAAAGCAGTGGATAGCACCTTGGGAGATGACAGCTCATTGTGGGTATCCAGAAGTTGAGGAACAGCTGCTCTATCCTGTTTCATCAACTAGGAAATTACTGGGAGCTAATGGTGAGGCTGGTGTCACCCATTTTCAGCTCACATCTCCTTACATCTGTGCCTCTGCTCTCTCGGTTGCCTTTGGCAGGTCACTGGCTCCTTGCTGCTATTTTCACCTACCTGCAGAATGAGGATGAGGAGGATAATGGAAGAGGTGTTTTGAAGATCAGTTCAATAGTACTTAAGACCCTTTCAGACGCTCAAGTGAGAGCATGGGTGTATAGAAAATCAAAGTATAATTATTATGAAAATGTACAGTATTGTTCAGAGTAAAAGGGAAGAGAAGGCAGGATGATGAGATAATCAGACCACTGGAACTGAAGGATTTTGAGACATGATATTAAGTAAGTAAAAAGAAGCATATTTAAATGAGCTTAGGGAGGGTGTTCCTAGGAAGAAACGTTAATTTTATTATTAATTTATTACGTTATTATATTATTTTTCATGTTAACCTTTGAGGTTGGACAAGCCTCTAAGATCATCGAGTACAACCTTTAACCCAGCACCACCCTGTTCACCACTACACCATGTTCCTAGGTGCCACAGTATTGGTGTCTGAAAGAGATGTGGCAGTATGATTGGAAATTGGAAGCTGTAAAACAGTGTTTTAAGTGCCCAAGCCTGTAACCACATTCACCATGTCAGTGAACACAATACAGTGAATACAGTGAATACATGTCCACATTTAGGTCACTACTGTTTTGTTATTACTGCTTATATTATCAGATAGAGGCTTACTGGACACAATATGAGTTTGTTATAATTGTGAGACTTTTCTTAAGAACCATGTCATTGAAAAGCACCTAAAGATTTACCATGTTTGAATCTTTTAGAGATGAAAGGTCCAAACTAACCCACATTGCCCTCAATTCCCCTGGCTGCTCCTAAGGAGCCAATGCTACTTCTGAAACCAATATTCCTTTTTAGAGACCATGAGAACTCCAGCTCTACCCAGAAAAGGCTAAAGGGGTGATATTTATAAATCTCATATTGCCACAAATCACATGAACTATAACTGTTCTGTACATGATGTAAACTCAGGCATAAATGAGATATAACACTCAGAGCGTGGAACTTGTGGTAGCCTACGTTTCATTTCTTGAACTTTGTCTGCCTGTTTGGATTCCACAGAATCATGAACATTCCAGTAGCAGCCGTCTTGTTGGGGTTTCTATTTATAGCATTCTCTCTCTTCATTGGATGCCCCTCCACATTACTTCCAAAGAGGCAGTAATTAGGCTCTTAAAGCAGAATTCATATAGCTTTAGTAATTTAATTTAGATACAAAATTTAGCCAATATTCTTGCAAAAGATAATTTTTTTTTTTTAATAACTGCAGTATACTGTGAAAGTGGATGCATTTCGAAACGTTCCTCTTTCCCATTTTCTCCTGTTTTTCTCTTATGTATTTGGGGGCTAACAGCCACCATCTCCACAAATTTCAGATTTCACACATGCACATATTTAGCCATAAGGCAATTCTGAACTTTCAAAATTAAGCATACAGCTATTCCCTGTAGGATACAAGATTTCTTTTGCATTCTAAATAATTTCTGTCTTCATAGCAGAACAACTTATCTCTGTGTAGACTCAGACTTTGGCACTGAATTGGAGAGACAGGTTTGAAGGAGGGACTGTTAGATGGATAAGGACCTGGCTGGATGGCTGCATCCAAAAAGTTACAGGAAATTGCTCAGCATCCAAGTGGGAACCAGTAACCAGTGGCAAAATAAATTAATATTAGCACTGACAAGGGAGCTGAAGAGGGACTGGGGACAAGGGCTGCAGGGACAGGAGCCAGGGAATGGCTTCCCATGGCAGAGGGCAGGGCTGGATGGGATCTTGGGAATTAGGAATTGTTCCTGGGAGGGTGGGCAGGCCCTGGCACAGGTGCCCAGAGCAGCTGTGGCTGCCCCTGGATCCCTGGCAGTGTCCCAGGCCAGGCTGGACATTGGGGCTTGGAGCAGCCTGGGACAGGGGGAGGTGTCCCTGCCATGGCACGGGTGGGATGAGATTAGATTTTAGGTCCCTCCAACCCAAACCAACCTGTGATTCCATGATTCTGCGGCTTTAAAGGAAAGCACCAAAGCCAAGAAATATTCAACAACCTTACTCCTGAGCATGCTGGCAGTGCAGCCCTTGGTGCAGCTCTCAGTATTGCAGCCAGTGCTGTTGAAAATACCAGCAGTGGCACCACAGAGAAATATTTCCTCCTTCCCCTCGCTTGTCTGGCATTAGCTCTGGCACCAGTCAATAAACTCAGTGCGGCAGTTCTCGCTGTGCAGCAGCCTTGCCCAGCCATGCTCCACACCAGCCCCTGGCTGCCTGTGCTGCGGTGCTCTTGCTCACGGGAGGGCTCAGGAAGCTCACAAAGGAAAGCTGCAAGTGAGAAGGGGGGTGAATAACAGAGCTGAGCATTTCTTTCCTCTAACTATTTGAGTTATTTTTTTCATTGTGGAAACTTTACTCCAAAATTACCTTTTCGGTGTGTGGGAATCAGACAGATAGCAATTTTGAGAATGTCTTGAGGGAGCAAGGTGATTTGAGTGATGAGACTCATAAGCCTTGTAATTACCGTAATTATGAGACCATACCTCTACAGGTAAGAACTCATAAGTAAAAACATTAGCATGACCATTTAAGAAGCTCAGTAATTCATTCCAGGGCATGTGGTTACAGTGCAATGCTTAACATAAACTCCATGACTCTGCTGGCACTTGGCCTTGCCTCTGGAGCATGTATCCACCCTGCAAGTGTGGGTCCTTTTGTCCTGTGCTGTTTGTACGCAGTCTTTTAGAGGCAAGTCTGTAGCATCAGCAGTTACAGCTGGTCAAACCTTACCCAGTGTTTAGGCATTGTCTGACCTGCAGCTTTATAAAGAAGCAGTGGAAACACTGGAGTGTTCTGGCTCAGACAGATTTCACTCGGAGAAACCCACGTACAAAGGGGACCCCAGAAATGCGAATTTCTGTCCTTTCGCTTTACTCCAATCCTGACTTGCTGCCTAACGGGGCAGATGAGCAAGAAAAGGTTGGCAATGTGAAGAAATGCCTCATTCTGGGTCATTCTGTGCTTTTTTTTTTTTTTTTTT
>VZRL01006964.1:169736-199338 GCA_013397895.1 Origma solitaria | reverse complement strand
CCCCCCGCCCCGCGCCCCGGCCCGGGGGGGCACGGCACTCTGCCCCCCGAAAACTTCACCTCTCCCTGAGCCCGCATCTGTTTGTGCCTCTGGCTGGGCTCTCCGCATTTGTAAATGTTTTTTAAAATAATAATAATGATAATAGTGATAATAATAAAAAGTATTGAAAAATAAACAAGAGCAGAACGCGAGCGCGACCCGTTGCGGGGCAGGGCTGACAGCCGGGGTCAAGAAACAGCTGCTGGAGTTAATGTTTCTTCTCCCACTCCGGCTGATGGCGGTGCCCGGCCAAGGCGAAGTGGGAGCGGGAGCGATGCTGGGGCTCGGCCCGGGGACAGCCGTGTCCCCAGAGCGGGTCCCGGTGCCCCCCGCCCGCTGCGGGTCCGTCTGGGTCACTGTGTGTCCGGCCCGGCTCCGCTCGGACCCGCAGCACGGCCGGAGCCAGCCCTGCCCTGCCCCGAGCCGTGGGTCCGGTCCCGGGGGCTGGCAGAGCACCGGGAGCTGTGCCGACCCTCTCGAACGCACGGCGCTCCTCGGATGCCGAAAATGCTTCCCTGGGTACATGCTCAGAGGCATGTTTCGGCCTTCAAGAATGCCTGGTACCCAGAATTCCCACTGACACAGCTGCTCGGCTCCTTCCCGGGATGCAGGGACCAGGGAAGTTGGGCAGTATTTAATTTTTTGGGGGAGCACTAACACGAGTCACTCGTGTTTTTCCCTCAGCTCACGTTCGGTGCACATGGGATCATCCCCACTATCAGCAGAGCCACCTTTGTCATTAACTGCGATATCCCAATTTCCATCACCACCTCAGGGCTGTCATGACATCTTCCACCGTGTCGTGACGCGGCTTCATCCTGTGAGGGTGCAGCATGGGCAGTTCGGTGTCTTTGGGATATCTCTGCCTTCGCCATTGCCACAGAGAATCCATCTATTCATAAATAAAATAAATGCAGTATGAGTGCTATTGACATCCTGCAAGTGTGGCTTGCGAGAGGCTCATTAAAAGCAGAGCTGTCCAGTAAGCCCTGCTGCCTCCTGGCAAGCTGGCCTGCTTCATTCCTTCCCTAATTCCCTGCTCTGGGTGGTTCGCTATTCCACTCTGTTGGTTTGTATCACTCACTGGACTCTGCTCTGTCTCCTGCTTTTTCCAGCTTGGTCCACTTTGCTCCTTCAGCTGTATTCTCCACACGGCTCTCTGCCCAACTCCGATACTTCCTGCTAATTAATGCCTGATTTTTTGCTGTCTAAAAAAGATAGCACTTTGATTAGACACACACACACACTCACACACACACACATATGAACATTAACTCTTCTGTTTCTGGAGAGTAAGTGTCTTGAAATCCAGATGTGAAGGGTGGGCTCAGAATTCCCAAGGAGTGCAGTGAGATGGGGGTTTCACATGTGGTGCTGAGTTAAAACCAATAACATAGGTTCATGTGACGATTTCCATAATTCAGACCTCCAATTTCAGATCCACCATTACCCTCATTTAGGTTCCCTGCTAAATTCTTTAGTTCTGATGAAACACCTATATGCATATTTTGTTTAGGGTTTTTCTGAGCCAAATCCTTGCTACTGCAACCTATAAAAGACTGAATTATGTTTATCTTTCCAAGTTTTTCTATAACCTCAGGAGAATTAACATGCTTGGTCTTGCTGTTTAGAGACTTGCTTCAAGCTGCAGCTCATGAGAATCAGCTCCTTGTCTTTTTCAGCCATCATCTCCTTTTTTTCACTCAAGGAGCTTCAAGCAGTTGCCACTCAGTCCAAAGTTTCCTCATGCACAAATAACATGGAACTTGGTCAGAATATGTGGAGTTCAGATTTGGAAGTTTGGTTCAGAAACTTCAAGAAGCTCTCCAAGGTCTCCGAAGGTCACACAGGTCATGAGAACAAATCATCCGCTTTCTGAGCCTAGGACCCTTTTCAGGTCTTCATGCTGGAGGGTTTTTTTTTCCCTGAGCCTCTAAAAGTTAATCCTAACTAAAAATCAATACTTTGAAGATGCTGTTTCCAAAAAATACATGATCTTGTTGATGCACTGGCAGGGCACTCTGGGCAGTGTGTCTGCATAAAGATCGCTCTGCCCTGACTTGCCATGCCAATGCTGATTTCATGGTTTGTTGCAGAATAAAAAAATATTGACAGCTTCTGCTCCCACTGTTTGATACAAAAGGAGAGTGGAACATCAGTATTTACAAACTCACCACCAATGAAAGAAAACATTTTATCAAAGCACATGACTTCAGATGAGAGGACACACTGCCCCGGCAGATAACTGAGGTCAAGCAGTTTCCAAGCTACAAAAGAAATCAGAGTTTTTTTTTACAATCGGCAAGAACATTCAAAATCGGAGCAGATAAACTAAAGCAAACATGTACAGAGGGAGATATAAAACCTTAGGTTCGAAATCTTCCCTCAATCTTAGAACAAACAAGTCAGATGCGGACAGATACTGGGCAGATCACTGCACATCTTTACTGACAGTTCCTTGAACTTTTATTAGAAACATCTGATTCCAGCGACTACCGAAACAGATTAAAGACCAGAGAGATCTAATCCCTGAATGATATACCTGTGTTTGTTTTCTGCTGAGGAGCATTTGCAAATTAATGAGTCGTTTCAGGCTGTGGGGTCACTTTCATCGGCTGGGGAATGCCCACAGTGGAGACACACTCTTTCAATTACATTTGTTGGTGCGTTTGTTCTTGGTCATTTGTTGGTGCCTTGGGTTTCTCCGGCTGGGATTTAAGCACTGTACCTCCACCAAAGCATTCCCTCCTGCAGCAGAGCCCTGTCTGGCAACCTTGGCTGTCCCTTTGCTGGCTGGGAGGGGCTGTCTGATGCTTTGGGACAGTCACAGTCCCACTGGGACACGGTGCCAGGCCAGGATGCTCTGGATAAGAACATGGGGGCTGAGCTGGGGTGTGAATTTCCTACAATCCCTGGTTTTCCACAACTCAGAGCTGACACTGGTGTGTCGTGGCTTCACCCCAGGCAGCAGCCCAGCCTCTCATGGACCCTGTCTCACTCCCCCACCAGTGGGACTGGGGAGGGAATTGGGGGGGTAAAAGATACGGAATTTGTGGGCTGAGATAAAGACAGGTCAGAAGGGAAAGCAAAGCCACGCACACAGGCAGAGCAGAGCAGAGCCAGGAATTCATTCCCTGCTCCCCATGGAGCCCCTCCAGGAGAGCAGGGACAGTGACAGTGGCTTGGGAACACAGACACTGTCCCTCCCAACATCCCCTGCCTCCCTCTTCCCCCCACTTTCCATACTCAGCAGATGCCAAATGGTCTGGAAAATCTTTTGGTCAGTTCTGGTCACCTGTCCTGGCTGTGTCCCCTCCAACCCCAGGCACCCCCAGCCCTGCCCAGCCTGGCCACACGAGGGACAGGAAGAGGCTTTGGCTCGGGGTGAGCTCAGCAGCAGCAAAAACATCTCTGAATGATCAGCTGTGGTCAGCACAGACCCAAGCACATGGGAGGAGATTCCCCATGCCCATCCGAATCCCGCACACCGTGGCAGGTTTGTCTCCCAGTGGCATCGGCTCCGAGGTCCCATCCAGCGGCCAAGGCCTCGTCAGCGCCCAGGGACTGTAATTAGTGCTCAGCATGGGCTGCTGGTGGCACAGGAGCCACGGCTGCTCCACTCTCCATGTCCTGAGGATGACCAGAGATGGTTCCACACCACCTGAGGAAACACCCGAGCTCCCCCCCCGCCTTCGGACCATCATCCCAATGGTGCTGGGGGGTGGGAATGGTGCTGGGGGAGGGAATGGTGCTGGGGGAGGGAATGGTGCTGGGGGAGGGAATGGTGCTGGGGGAGGGAATGGTGCTGGGGGAGGGAATGGTGCTGGGGGAGGGAATGGTGCTGGGGGAGGGAATGGTGCTGGGGGAGGGAATGGTGCTGGGGGAGGGAATGGTGCTGGGGGAGGGAATGGTGCTGGGGGAGGGAATGGTGCTGGGGGAGGGAATGGTGCTGGGGGAGGGAATGGTGCTGGGGGAGGGAATGGTGCTGGGGGAGGGAATGGTGCTGGGGGGGGAATGATGCTGGGGTGGGAATGGTGCTGGGGGGTTGGAATGGTGCTGGGGCTCGGAAGGGCTCCGGAGCACACCCCGACACCCTCCCGCTGTGTTGGGACTGCAGCATCCTGCACGGCACCGCAGGGAATGGGGGCTCAGTCCCAGACACCGCCAGGTATTGGTTTCCATCAGAAATGTGGAATGAACCGCTGGAAGGAGTGAAAAACAGCAGCAGCAGCAGCAATTAGGCATGTGATCATCACGGAGAGTTTGAAAATCGTGCTTTGGTGAAGCCTGAATGGAGAGAAAGTGAACTCCTCCTCGGGAATGCGATGGTGCTTTTGCTTTTATTAAGTGGTGGTAATTGCCAGTGGCATTAAAATAGATTATTTTGATATTTTTTCACGTGATTTTGTGACAGGAAGGGTTTCGCATTATAAACAACGTCTTCTGCTAATCTTAAAAAACGCCACCGCTCTGCAGCTAGTAATGTTCTGGAAAAACTAAAAAACAACAGAAAAGAGGAACCTGTCTTCCAAACCATCGGAAAATTTCCTGAGGAAGTTCCAAACCCAATCTCTGTCATCTACCGAAAAAAATTATATTAATTAATGAAAGTTTCTCTTAATATTTGATCCAGAGAAAGTGCTTAAGGGGCTTTCAGAAGACAAAGATTCTCATGCAGCTGATGATTCAATGGAATCAAAATACGCTTTTTTTTTCCTTTCTTTACAAACATCTGGTAGAAAATGTGCTTTCACAAGACGCTGAAAGACTCTCCTAAATCCCACCAAATTTTCCCTAATAGCTCCTCTAAGTATCTCCGGAGCTTCAGTAACCCAGGGAATTTTAATATTATTAAATAGCAGAAAATTTCACATTTTGCATAACTTCATCAAAACTGGGCTTTATTTTAAAAAAGCATTTAGAAAAACCACCTTTCAATTTAGCCCCTAGTTCAGTTTTTTCAGTAGAGTTCTTGATGACTTCTGCTAACATCACATTATTTTAAAGGAATCTTTGTGATTATTTCCTTTTGCAAATACCAGGGGGAAAAAAAAATTGAAGGGAAGAAAAAGCTACATCCGTCTTCAAAAACACAGGAAAAAAGGCAATGCCAGAATTCATGTTTTTTCACATGCCTGGCAGTAGTTGTGGCAGGTGAGAGCAGTGGCACTGGGGAAGTTCAGCTCAAAGGGTGGAATATCTGGGGATATTTGTGACAGGGTCAGCGGAGGGACAAGCAGGAGGATGAAGCCACCTACTCAATATTTTACAATTTGGTGTAGCAAAAAAAGTGGGGGAATTCACGGCAACGGCTGGAAGTCTTGGTGCACGATCAAAACTGCAAGTTAATAAGCATAGCAGGCACTTGTTCAAGTAATTTACATGACCAGAATATTAATTTGTGAGGGGATAACTTTCCCTGGAAGGGTGGGGAGGGCAACAGAGAGTGCTTTCCTAAATACCAAGATGATTCAAGAATTGTCCCAAGGCCCAGGTGGGAAAGAAGATGGATGGGTTATGAGCTTGTAGGAAATAACAGGAAAAACCGAGGGCAGTGTCACAGCTTTTGTGCACTGCTGAGGTGAGTGATGCTTTTGTAAACCAATAGAATTGTGTGAAAACGCTGGAACCTGGCGAAACGCAGAAATTCAACCGCTCCAGACATGTGGTGGGGAACCAGGAAAGCGGGAGACAAATCGGCTTGCACTTTGAAGCAAAACAAAACCAATGGGCATCAGGAAGTCATTGTTCAATAAATACACAGAAATGGAAAGATTTTCTGGGGAACAGGTCTGAGATATCCAATAGATTTGACAGTTCCTCTAAAAAACTGCATTAAAGGCAGAACCACAAACTCTGCCAAAGCAGAAGCATGCTGGAAATGAATGTAGCTAAATTAGGAGAGTTTAAATGGCTTAAAACACAATCAGAGAGTATAGGAAGTTGGAAACTGGGTCAAACAAACAAACAAACAAAAAAGGGTAGGCCAGGACAAAAAAAATTTTAAATACTGCTAGGTGTTTTAAAGGCATTGCACTTGGAAGGGAGAAAGTTGTGGACAAATTAATTAAAATATTTATAGGCTTCTAGAAGACAACAAAGAGACAAGTGGCAGCCAAGATGGATTTGTCAAGAGTAGACCATGTCCAAACAAACTGATTTTGTTTCTGACAGAGTTTCAGGCATCAGGAGCAGGAGGGAGCCCTGGACATGGTCCATCTTTGGCTTCAGTGAGTTTGTGCCACCGTGCCACAGAGCTCTTGTGTGCGAGGTAGGGAAACATGAAATTACTAATCAGCTTACTGAAAATGTGTTTGGAGGGCACAGGTGTCACATTATCGAAGGAGAAACAGATTATCAAATGGGATTTCACACCGGCGGTTTTTCTCCAGTCCAATACTGTACAGCAGTTTTTAGCAGTGATTTAGTTAACAGAATGGAAAAAGTTTCTTTCCTCTGAAGATAACAGCAAGTGGAGGTCATGTTCAAGGGCAGGGTGGTAATTCAAAATTGTGTTGAAAATTAGGAAAATTCTGAAAATCCAGTTTAAATTCAGTTAGTAACCTCAGAATTACACTCTGAGGAAGTACACAGGGTAAGGACAGAGTTTGCACTGGAGCTGCAGAAACCCAAAGTGAAACAAGACTCAAAAACATGAGAGTGCTGTGAGAAGAGGTGGACACTATTCAGGGATACAGAGGAGAAGATGGAGAGAAGCACAAGACTTCAAATGCCTGAAAAGTAGCTGTGAACCAACTTTGACTGTGTCCTTCTGCTTTGGGTTAAACTAATATTTTATTAGTGCTGCAGGATCTGGATCAAACCCTCCCCAGACCTGCCACAGACCAGGGAATGCTGCAAGGCAAAACCTGAGGAGTTGTGTGGCCATTTTTCCCTACATGCAGATCTTCAGGTTTTAATGCATTTGCCTGAAAAACGGCAGGAACTTTATTTAATCTGGATTTATTACCCTGAGATGAGTGCTGCAGATCTCTGTGTCTCACTGACTGTGGTACATGTAGTAATGAATTAAGAATGGATGAGTTTTAGGCCTCCCTCCCTTCACCCCTTCCCCTCTCCCACCAGCCAACGAGCCACAGAAACTTTTCTGGGAGACAGAAACTTCCATGTCAGCATCTGCCCGTGGGCTGCAGAGTATAAAACATGTGGATAGGCTGGAGAGCTGGATGAGGTGCTGAGAAAAATACCCAGGTGCAGGGAATTCTCCACAAGGACAAAAAGCATGTTTGCTGTTAGGAAAATGTGATTTTTAATATTTGGTACTTGCGATACTTTAATGAGGTTCAGCATTAAAATGCATTTAATCACTGGTGCCTGCAGAGCAGCACATGACTGAGATTATCTGTGCAGAGGCACTTCCCACCGATATTTGGTCTGCTGCCTTTCTGGAGCCAGGTAGCAGCTAAAGTCCATAATCCTGCAAGTTTTGTCTGTGGGGAGAGAGCAGATGCAGGGGCTGTCAGCTCCCACATGATCCCCTTTATTTACCACAGGAATTCACAAGACGTGCGGAAAAAAAGAAAAAAGTTTCCTCTCTTGTTTTTAGCGTGTGATGCTGTGCCTGGTGGTTCTGCCCATGGCATCCACGGGCAGGAAAACAGGAACCAGGGATTTCCAGTGCCACCTCCACCATCCCCTGGGCTACAGGAACCCCCGTGGGGCCTTGTTCCACATCCCTGCCCCGCAGTGGAGAACCCTCCGTTGTGGGAATGCCCATCCTGCTCAGCCACGCTGACCACAGCAGCTCTGTGACCTCTGCACCATGGGGAAAGAGCCTCTGGAGCCCACGGGTGTGGGATGTGTTTGGAGGGAAGCAGAGCACCGTGAGCAGCATCCTACCGCCAGCCCCAGAATTCCGGGAAAACGCTGGGAATTGTGCGGGTCCGGGTGAATGCCCTGCTCACCCTGTGCGGGGTCCGGACCCTCTGGAACACACGGGTGTGGGATGTGTGTGGAGGGAAGCAGGAACACCATGAACTGCCCCGTGAGACGCATCTCACCACCAGCCACAGAATTTTGGGAGAAGCACGGGGAATTGTGCGGGTCCAGGTGAATGTCCAGCACTGCTCACCCTGGGCCGGTCTAGACCCCTCTGGAACCCGCGGGTGTGGGATGTGTGCGGAGTGAAGCCGAGCACCACGAGCAGCATCCCAGCCCCAGAATTTGGGGAAAACGCTCAGAAATATGCGGGTCTGGGTAAATATCCTGCTTGCCCTGTGCGGGGTCCGGACCCTCTGGAGGGTGCAAGGTGTGGGATGTGTGTGGAGGGAAGCAGGAGCAGCATGAGCCGAATCCCACTGCCAGCCCCAGAATTTTGGGAAAGTGCCGGGAACTGTGCAGGTCTGGGTGAATATCCGGCACTGCTCACCCCGGACAGGGTCCAGACCCTCTGGAGCCCGCGGGTGTGGGATGTGTGCAGAGTGATGCAGGAGCACCATGAGCAGCATCCCACCGCCAGCCCCAGAATTTCGGGGAAAGCACAGGGAATTGTGCGGATCCAGGTGGCTATCCTGCTCACCCCGGACAGGGTCGGGACCCTCGGGAGGGTGCGGGAGATCCCCTCCGATGTGGATCGGGGCTGAGGATCGGCCCCAGGGCTGTCCACAGCCCTTCCCTGGCAGCGCTCCCATTGAAGGCGGTGAGATTATTCCCTGGCACAATAGAGCTCGCTGTCAGGAAGATTTTAATGATATTCAACCTGCGTTTCCCACGTCTTCTGATCGCCCCATTATCCCTACTTAGGGCTCGTTATCTCCTTTTTCCAGGGACCCGATCCTAACCCCGTTCCCCCAGCCGGCCTTGCCCTGGCTCGGATGAAGGGAGCAGCATCTCACTGTCACCTTCGCTATTCAGGGGCTGCCTACGCCCCCCGTGATGTCATCATTCAGCCAAAAAACACTCGGTATTTCTGGCTGCAGAGACCACAGAGCCGAGCCCATGGCCGTGCTGAAGGAAAATGAAAAGACCTGCCAGTGCAATTTCAAGACATAAAGCAATATGAATTTTTAAATAACATTTGATCTCCCAAAAACATTTCATCATCTTTCCAGCTGACGTACGTCCTCGCAGCTATATAAAAATCTGCAGCAAAATTATTGGAAGTAGTTTTCTTTGATTAAGAACTCAACATTTGTGGTTTAGAATAGCTTTATAATTTGCTATGGACAAGACAGATAATGTGATACCTCTTTCTCAACCATCATTTATTATGTATACTTTGGCCTTTCTGGATGGTTGGATTGGAATGCATCCTAATTTACCAGAAGTTAAATACTTTTTTATACATGCAAAAAAATTATATTTCCTACAGATTTGTATTAAAGCTTGGGTTTTATTTAGAATCGAGACGTCACGCATCTCCCGTGGTGTTGGGACGAGAGTCCTTTTTTTTGTCTGTGATTTCACAGCACTGGGCGTGGAGGGATGGGGATTTTATGGCAGTACAGCAACTCTATTTTTTGAGTATATTTAATTTATAGTAAATAAAATAATTTCAGGTGAAAGGAAGAGCATGTGGACACTACACAGTACATTCAGAATACTCCATAATATGTTCCCATCCCGGACACCATGCGCTTCCCTGTTCTGTTCTGAAGGACTGGCATGAATTCCTCCATCATGAACACGTGGGCCTCCCTAGCGAGGACATAATTTCTCCACTTAGGGCTGTCCCTAACAGCAAGCTGCTTTTTTCCCTCTACATGCTAGATTTCACTGTTTTTTCGGCACATCTCAGCAATTAGTTGCTGCAGATTTACCTGTGCGTCCCCCTCGCTATCAGTTACTCTCATTTCTCAGCACCTGCCCAGACGTCACACACATTAAGATTAAAAATGCACGAGGCGATTGCTGCTCCGTGCCCATCGCCGCTCTGCCCTGCCCACACTAATGCTGCGCTGGCTCGTGGCAGATGCAGCTCGGTGACCTCAGAGCTGCACCTTTAATGAGGCTGACCGAAATCGTTCTGGTGTTTGCCGTGGAGTTGCTGCTCTGAAATTCAGCGCCTTCGAGTGCCTGCGAGCCCATCCCGCAGCTCTGGCACAGCATCCATGGGACACACAATGATATACAACACATGGCACCGGGCTTGGCCTTTTTCTGAGTGAAACCCCCCAAAATTTGGGAGGGACATGAGCTCTCCTCGTGCTGCTCTCGTGGGGTCATTTCCTCAGCTGTTTCACTGACCAGCCCTGTAGTGCCTCTTTTCCACATCAGTCCCGGGTTATTTCACCTGCTCTTTCTTTGGCTTATGCTGCAGCTTTTCCAAAGCAACAAATCAGATAAATAATCAGAGTTTAAGTAGCAGTGCTCGTCTCCAGAGTCCGGCACAGAACCAAGAATAGGGTGAAATTCCCCACTCTGGCTGGGATGTCCCATGTGAGGAGGGCAGAGGTGGCTCCTTCGGGGCTCTTGGGTCATTTCTGACATTAATTACAGGCACTGCAATCAGGCAGTCCCATTAAACAATGTGTGACTATCTACTAATTATTCCAACCACAGTCCTTCGTGACATATACTACACAAATGTCAGTTTAAATTCAGGTATGTTTGAAAACCTGCTGGTTTTGCAGCCAGAGTGCCACGAGAGCTGTTTTTATCTGTTATTGCGTGGTTTCACAGAATGAATGCTGGGCTGTCAGCACCTCCTCTTGCCATTAGCCTTCTCCTGCTCATTAATACCTGACCTGGAGCAGCCAGAGCCACCCCTGAGTTCAAGCAAACAAACCAATCCCCTTCCCCAGGCTTTGAGGCTGAGCCGAGGAGGCGCACACGCGTCTGCTGCAAACTATTTACAACTCCGCAAACAACAGCTTTTTACTGCATTTCTTTGGCTTCACCCTCTCAGCCATTCCACCCCAAACAGAATAACCCAATCCACGCGTACCAAAAAACACTGCTAACATCCTGGACCCGGAAAATTAGCCAAAAATCCATGGAAAGGTAAGCGTAATGGAACACAGATGATTTACATTTAGCATTACAGATCTCAGCACCAATATCTCCTGCATATTCTTCCCAGTTCCGTCCAGTTTTGTAAATCTCATGTTAGGTTATATCTGATGGAAGAGCAAAGCTACAGTGGAGAAACAATGCACAAAGAATGTTTGTAATGTAATATGAAAATGATGTTCAGAATTTTAATACACTGTAATTGACCGCAGCGGGTTTTTTTTTTTTTTCTGTGAAAAGATAATTTGGTATGAGAATCGTGCAGTACTTAAATAATGTAATTTTGATAATGACAGTAAAATACAATTTCTGTAAGGCAAGTGAATCATAAACTTTTTCTCATTCAAATGAAGTCTGTAATATGTCTGAATGCTGTCACTATTATACATTTTAAAAATAACTCTGCCATGAACTATTATCGAATATTATTATATTTCAAATAAGTAACAAAAGCTAGTGAAGTCACAATACAAACATGTTAAAATGCCATGTTGTATTTATTGGGGAAGTAATGAATCCTGCGGGAGCGAGTAAAACTTCTTCTTCCAGACAGTTTTATTACAGTTTTTCTGAAGAGCTGAACCTTAGCAACTCCTTCCCCATGTTCTGTTGAAAACTGAAGCTGGGGTACGTTTCGACCTTCCGAAGATAAACACGAATTGCTGTAGCCACTCGAGGTTCCCATTGCTTCTTGGATTGAGTCAGGCGTCAGAGAGGTTTGATCTGCTTGGGGTCTGGCCAGAGTGACACTGCACCATTGGTAAAAATGCACTTTATTGGTAAAACTGCACTTTATTGGTAAAAATACACTTTATTGGTGGTGCTCCTCCGGAGACCTTTCCACTGCAGCTGGTGGAGGAAGCACCACTTCTGAGACATCTCAGAGGAATTTGGACGTTCGGAGTGGTCGGGACGCGAGAAGCTATTCCAGCAATTTCTGCAAGTTCACTCAGCTGGGGTTTTAATATCCAACATTCCTGCTTCTCTTTCCCCTCGGGGCTGCCTCCTCCTCCTCCTCCTCCCCTCTCTGGAGACCCGCACGGTCCTTCCCGGCGGAGGCTCCTGCTCTGCTGTGGGAGAGGTGCGGAGCTGAACCACAGATAGAGAGGGGACAGGGAGGGAGGGAGGGCAGCAGGTGGGTCTGCCCCAGGTGAGGCTCCCCAGGTGAGTCTGCCCCAGGTGAGTCTGTCCAGGTGAGTCTGCCCAGGTGGGTCTGGCCCAGGTGAGGCTGCCCAGGTGAGGCTGTCTTGGGTGGGTCTGCCCAGGTGGGGCTGCCCAGGTGAGTCTGCCCAGGTGGGTCTGGCCCAGGTGAGGCTGCCCCAGGTGGGTCTGTCCAGGTGAGTCTGACCAGGTGAGGCTCCCCAGGTGGATCTGCCCAGGTGGGTCTGCCCCAAGTGGGGCTCCCCAGGTGGGGCTGGGTGGGTGATGGAGGCCGTGCCTCTCTGCCCCGCGCCCACCTCCCATCCCCACCCCAGGCTGCTGGAGCCACTGGGTATCCTCTGCTGTTTCCTCTGTTTGGAGCGGAACGTACGAAAATGTTCCCTCACGCTGCTCTGCTTCGCTCCCAACGCTGTGTTTTATACACTGCAAATTCTGCTCCTTACCAAAAATACGCCATCCTGGAAGCAACGCGAGGCGAGCGCTGCCAGCGTGCCCGTGATGTCTCTGCGATTGTGTCAGGCGTGAAATTCGCTCGACTGCTCCCACTTGGAGGATTTGAAGGGTGGGAGATGAAAAAATGGTTTTACTGCTGCCAAGAGAGCAAGGAGAAGTGGAGATGATGGAGTATCTCATCTCTGGGATGAGGATGGAGGAGTTGTGGTTCCAAAAGACATCCTCAGGAGAAAAAGGAGAGGAACTAGGACAAATATTTTCGTTCTTCTCTCATCCTATATGTGATGCATGTAAAGAGACAGTAACAGCTTATTGCACCAAGAAGTAAAATAAATGGTCGATGGAGCTAAGCTAGAGTTTGAAGTAAGAAGAAACCATGCAGATTGTCCCCGGCACAAACTTCTTTAGACAAGGTGTTTCTCTAACGCATGATAGACACCAGAAATGATGCTTTTTGTGGTGGATGAAACCCAATTTTTACTTGGGTTTTTTTTTTCAAGTGGACTTAAGCTAATTTTACTGTCTGTTTGAAAGTTACGATCCACTTCTAAGAGCGGGCATTAGATTTCACAGTGAGGAATTTCCTCGCGGCTGAAGCACAGGATCCGCAAGGGAACAAACGCCTGCCCTGGCGCTGGTGGGTTTTGGCTCTCAGTCACTGCCCGAGCCTGGCACTGGGAGGGAATCAGCTCTTGGAGGTGTCCTCACTCACACCCCAGAGCCGGTGAACATCGAAGTGTTGTGGCACCCTCAGGTGACACCCACGACAAGTTCTGTGGTGCCCTCACGTCCTCCACTCCATCGCCTTCCGTAAACCATCGCAAAATGGCAGAGTGGTGACGGAAAACGCCTTCCCGGTGCTCCAGCCACACATTTACCCAATAATCCCAAATTCTGGTGTGCCAAATGCAGGAGTGAGGGTGAGTGAGGGGATGTTTAGAGGTTCTGTCCGAGCAGACAGGACGTGTGTGTTTCCAGGTACGCCCAGAAGCAAACCAGCTCAGGTAACCCACACAGGGAATATTGGTACACCTCTCTCTGCCGTGGGCATCTCTAGCGCAGAAAGCAGCCAGAAAAGGGGTTGAGGTTGAAAACTGGTAATTTGGGTCCAGGTGCAAAGGGCAAGACTCACGTCAGCTTGGCTTTGATGCCTGGTGTCATTTTATTTTTATAGAAGTTCTTCTGTTGTTGTTTGGGAGCAAATGTACTTTTGTACACTTTTGTTAATTCTGTAAACACCAGTATTTGGAAGGTCTGAAAAACTGAGACAGAGCTAGAAATGTGCTTTTAAAAACACTCCCACAAGTGTTTACTAAGACAGAAAGTTGAATTTGACTTGGCTGTGTTTGTGCTCCTTTTGTTTACTTTGCGTGAATATTTCAGCTAATAGGTTTACCGCTAGGGTTGTTTGCAGAAACTGCACAATTTAAGCAAATAATTCAAAAATGTCATGTATATTTTAGCCTGCCAGACACAAACGCTCTCCCCGGAACCCCAACGCTGATGTTTTTTATGCATGGTTTATTGAGCGGCGGTGACGTCAGGACCATGGCGCACACGTGGGTCGTGTTTAGTCAGGAGCCACCAGCTCATGGTTAAACAACAACTGCTCCGAGGGCACCGCGGATCGCTCCCGACAATTCCAGGTATTGAGTGCTTTCAACGAGGCGCGGATCCCCAGATCTCCACTGCCCTTGGCCTCTGCCGCTCCTGAGCTCTGAGGTGTTGTGCTATCTCTGGGCAGACCAAGCCATGCAAGAAAATAGAGATTGCACGGTTCTCAAAGAAAACAAGAGAAATTTGAGCTCGGATCGTGACAGAGGAAAAACCTATAATAATATAATTGCTAGTCTTTTCGGTGAAATTCTTTATGTGCAGATTCTCTTGCAGCCTTGAAATCTTATCGAGAATTCTGTCTTTCAGAACCACTCCCTTCGCATTTTGGAAAAAAAAAAAAAAAAATAATCCTGACTGCGTGTCTATAACATAAACACAATTAACACTGGTGGTATATGGTATTAACGCTGCCTGTGAGCAAAGAGCCTCACAATTAAATCACAGATTTGCTGCTGTGCAGGTTGAAGACGTGAGCTTGGCTCAGCACAGAGTGGATTTTTTCCATGGTCCACAGATTGTCATTCTATGTCTTGTGTCAGCACTACTGCATTAGGCAACCTCACCACTCGCAGCAGCTCACATTAATATTATTTTTAAGACAAAACGGTCCTCGTTGTGATGCTGCCACTCACTATCAGGAACAACTGGGCTGCAGAACGTTAATATTAAAGCTGATATATGATAACATTACCATTTGTTTTAATAATTTCTAATGGAAACAACTACTGTTTCAGTGAGTCATTTTATTTTCTTGCATTTCCTGGCAAGTGCTGCAGGACTGTTTAAGGAACAGAAAAACAAGCTGGCTGCAGCTCAGAGGAGAGGCTGTGCTAGGTGGAGAATTCCACTGAAACCAGTGCTCTGGGGGTACAGGATGGGCTGCCTTTTTCAGCCTCTAAACTGTGCCCCTTTACACTGAAACGCTGATTAAACACATTAATTAAAACTCCAAATTCAAACCAGAGCTCTCAGTGAATATATGCAGTTCCAGATCATTCCACGTTATGTAATATTTGAAATATTGAAGCCTGCTTAAAAGAAGGGAAGTAATGGAGAATGTAATCATGTTGTTGTATCTTGGGAAATGCATCAGATTTTGTTAATAGTTTGAAGAGAATTGTAAACTGAAATATACAAAAGTAGCTCTAATTACTACACTACCAAGGATATGTCAGCAAAAAAAAAATAGCTTCAAACTTTTGTAAACAATTTTTGGCCCAGTTTAATGTATTTTTTACTGGCCACTGTGATTTAGGACAGTAAACATTTTCACGGTTCTCTCTTTTCAGACAGAAGCGAAACAATCTGACTCAAAATTGATAGTTGTTGTTACTCCCTTCAGATCTCGCTAAGAATGTGAACCCTTTCTTCTTTCAGCTCTGCTTTGGCTCGTCTGGTCTGTATCTCCACCTAAAATGGACAAATCCTACAGCCATTTAAATCCACCCAACCCTATCGACCTCGACCATATTCCTCCCCTGATTTACAGCCTCATTAGGATTTTAATGATGTAAATGGAAGCAGAGTCCGCTCCTAAATCTTCGCTGCGAGCGGAGCCGAGCGCTCACCCCTGGGTGCAGATTTTGGGGGTTCAGTGCTCACCCCAGAGCCGCAGCAGCGTTTCCTGCACCTTGTGAAACCCCGAGCAGCCCCACGCGTGCATGTACAAGTGCAGCGCTGCTCTTACAGGACAGACAACAATTCCTGCTCGCATATCTTTCTGGTGAGGGAATCGAGTCATCAGGCTAAATATATTTGGGGTTGCTGGAGCTGCAGAAGGAGCAGGCGCTGCGCAGCTCTGGGTACCTGTCGAACAAAAACAGCGCCGGTCCTAAAAAGCACCAAATGGGTGGCACACGGGAAAGGAGGGAGAGGCTTTATCTATCTGTTTGTTTATTTATTTATAACTCTTGTCTTAAAGCCTCATCCAGAGCTCACAAAAGAAAAATTCTCATTAACGTCCGCAGCCCAAATCAGCTCCTGACTGCGTATCACTTTCGGTATCTTCCGTATATTTAAGCCAGAAAACCTTTATGACTTCTAACGCCCTGTATATTAAACAGTGCTACGAAGGATTTAGTATCTATATTACACAAATCTCACTGTGTTTTATTGTGTTTAAAGGTGCCATAAGCAGCGCGTTTACTCAGCCCTGATGCTCGCTGTGGCTTGGATGTGTTCGTAACTCCTCACAGACGCCCAAAATCATTCACCTCCCACCTTCAGAACTGCACCAGGAAAAAAATGCATTCACCACAACATGCCCCCGGAGGTTCATTTCCATGTAGACTTTCCTTTTAAAAAAAATTAGAGCAGTAAATGATGGGGGAATCAGAACGGGCAGTTGGTTTGGTATGTTGAGCTTGGAGTTCGCTCAGCCTTTGTCATCCCAATGCCAATAAAATGTTAGGTGCCACGTTTGTTGTATATCATTAATGGAGAATGACACATAATTTTATATATATTAAAGAATGACAGCACCGTGGCTGAGGGGATGCCAGGCCAGGGACACAGAATCACAACATCATTAGTCTGAGATCAGGCTGTGCTTCACATGGACAGATTTGAATAATTCTGCACAAGAGCAAGGAGTTAATAATTTCTTGCTTCTATTAAATTAGGGCTGCTTGGGTTTTGAGTTTATTTTAAAGCACATTGAAGCTTGATGACTTTTAGTCATAGGTGAAGTGCCGCAGAGTCAAGAAGCAGAAGGATTTTTAAAGATCTTACATAACTCCAGTGATATTTTTAAGCATATTAATTGGCAGGTGCTTCACACAAACATGGAGGTGACTTTCTGAAAATACAGATCTGCCCCTTGAGTATAGGAATTTTATCTGGTGGCTTCTATCAACAACTGAGTTCATCACCTGTAAAAATGGTGAAGGAGGTGGCACTCATTTTTAGAAAGAAGTCATCGAGAGGAAGTTTTGCTCCCCAAAACAAAACGAAGCTGTGAATACACCCAACGAGGAAGGAAAATTGGGCAGTTTTCAGGTGTATAGGCATCCAGCACGCCCTTGGGCGGAGGGCAGCCCCACCACTCACAGCCGCGAAACACTGCGGAAAGACGCGGAAAATACCCAAGCGTTTAACAACAGAGCCGAGATTGGCCGGTTTTTATTAATTTTCACTCATTTTCTGGGCAGAGCCACCCTCGGCACCCAGAGGAGAGAAACACCCACAGCTGTGGGAGGAGATGGGCGCTGCCCACCTCACCTTGAGGGTGGCACACAGGGCTTTGCGCCATCCCTGTTTACGCGTTAAAACACAGAAACCTGCCTTGCTGGAGCCTTTCCTTATTTTTTTTTCCCCACTCTTTTTTCCTGGGTATCTCGGTTCTGCTGATGCGGAGCGCGAGTGGAATTCCAGGTGCCCGTGCGCGGATGCTGATAAACAACTCACCACTTCGCAGTGGCTGGTCACATCTGGAGCCTTTTGGGATGCAGAAACTACTGGAGGATTATTGCAAAACTTAGAGGCGCTCGCGCTGCCATAACTTTTTGTTTTTAACCTAAATTTGTGGATAACCACCCACCCCACCCCGCACTCCCGTCAGAGGATTTTTCGGGTTGTATTATACTTATTCAGCTACCCAGCTCGGTCGGCAGCGAGGGAAAGAGTCAGACCTACAGCTCTTGTTCAGGAAACTTTTCCAGTTTGACCTTAGACGGAGACAGGCTGGTATAAAACCATGGAACGGTGGATTCCGTGCCATTAATTCCAGCGTATTTTGGAACTCCGCAGTCCCCCAACTTCAGTGACTAAAGTCAGCACATGGTGCTCGACACCGCGGTGCCGCCTCGGAAAAATAAAAATGCACCGATAAAAGCATGATGAATCTGAATTTCCCCACCTTTATATTATCAGAATACTTCCATAACACAGGAAATCAACGCACAGGGGGAGATGGGTGGAAGGATGCACAGCACAGGCTGTATGGATGGTGGCAGAGTCCCTCACTCTGGCATTTTCCCCTTTGTACAGTTATTCCTGCATGGAATGGATGGATATAACACCCCATTTGATGCAGTCTTCTACCATTTTCAAAGCACTCGGCTACCCTCCCTTGAAAATCCCTGCTGCAGTTCCAGGGGCTGCAATGAATTAACACCTTTCCATAATATTATTTACCATTTCTGTTTCGTCAGCATGCGTAGGGGAAACACAAAAGGGCTCGGGGAAGGCTTCGCTCCTCGCGCTCCTTGCACGCGTTCTGAAATCCCTGCAAAATTTCCATCAGGTCACTGTAGTAATAATTATGCATGTATGCAGTTAATGTTCCCTGACTGCTTCTGATCCGCCGTGCCTGTTCCCTCTCCGCGCTCTCCCGTGGAGATCACACGGGCAGGATGGAACACACAGGCCGGTCAGAACTCCACGCCCTGGAAAATCTCTGAGCCCAGCTCCTGGAGGAAATATTCCATCCAACTCAAAAATAAGAAAAAAAATTTTTAAAAAAACCCCCAAACCTCAAAAAAAACAACCCTAAATGGTAATCTGCACATTTTTTTTTCCCCCCCACTAACATTTAGTACATGTTGTGTTAGAAATATCTGAAATGGCTTTGATGTATTTTCTGTGATTATCCACAATTTCCTGTTATGTAAGGTATCTCTCAGGAGACTTCAGACTCAAGAATAGGTTGCACTGGGAATTATCACTAAGATCTGGCCCAGTCTGGTTTTTTAGCTCACTGAGCATTGCTGTTGTGCAGAGCACTGTATTTTTCCTATACTGTTTAGTCTGTTTATATAAAATATTCACTCTGAAACCGAGAATGCTCAAAATTCATCCTCTTGTGGCATACGTGATCTTTCATGAGAATGCAGTTAAATATAGAGGGGTTTTGTTTTGTGTGGGTTTTTTTTTTTGTTTTTGTTTTGTTTTGTTTTGGGTTGGGTTTTTTTGGCTTCAGAGAAGATATTGTCAAGTTGGGTCTGGCTTTCTTCCCCCTCCTGTTTGAAGGTCAGTGATCATTTAGGACAGATTTCTATCATGCATTTCAGATGCTAAGGCAGTGTCTGTGGCAGGAGACAGGCCATAATTTATCCGTGGCTCTCAAGCTGTTCTCCAGCCCGGTCCTGGTGAGGAGGCGCAGGGAAGCCTGGTTCCATTAACGCTCCCACTGGATGCTGGTGAGCATTTATTGACTGTGATCTCAGTCTCGGGCCCGTCCGGGATTGTTTTACACTCGTGGGAAGAGAAACCCAACGCTGCTTCCCTGGGCCACGCGCTGGTGGCACCTCTGGGAGCGCATCGGGAAGGACTTGGACATGTGCCTCGGAGCCACCTCGTCCTGCCAAGCTCACCAAACACGAGATGGTCCTCCTGCCAGTGCCGTGTGTTTTTCGCAGCATCTCCCGCTCGCTCGGCTCCAGACCTGGCGGTGTCCTTGACTTTGTGCTCTCCTCTGCTGTCCTCTGACAGCTGCTGCATTCCGAGCCTGTTCTCCCAGCCTCGCCCTGCGCTGCTCCTCTGGCACAAAGCAGCCTTGAACCGAGAGTGTGTCTCTCTGCTTGCAGCCATAAGTGCATTTACAAGGAATTATCAGCATGTTCAGGGATTTTTTTCCCCTCATTGTTTCCTATACCTTTTTGCCTTTCTTTACATCTTCTATGTGCAAAATATCACGAGACAACTCCTTCAGAGCTCCTTGAAATACCTATGGCTTTCAGGTTTTGGCAGTAAAATGCTGTAAGACATAGTTGAGCTGTTAAATGTGTCAAATATATTAATTTTTTGTTAACCACACTGGCTAAAAACACACTGACTTCCTTTGTGATTTTTGCCCTGCGTGTCTGGGGACAACAGGCACTCAGCTAATCCCTGCTGATTTTAGTGCTTTCCTCGTCTCCATCCCTGCACTCCAAAAGGGAGCAGAGGAACTTCCACATTCAGCTGAAATCGATTAAAAAACATGTAATTCTGACAGGGACACACAGAAAAAAGCCAAGGAGTGGCACCCTGCAGCACCCCAGGGGACCCAGGCACCTGTGCTGTGACACCGCTGGCACTGCCACACACCCACACGTGCCCTGCACGGGCTGTCACATCGGATTTCACCTGGCCCAGGGGTTTTTCTGGACCCTGGCTCAGGTGGCAGCGATGCAGAGCTGTCCCAGCCAAGCCCTGGTGTGACACGTCCCCAGCTCAGCCCCTCCAGATCGCGGCACCGTCCTGCACCATCAGCAGGCAGCGAGCAAGAACCACCAGGATTTACAGGTCTCCAGATCCTGCTGATTCATGGGCAAAACCGGAATTAAATTGTACAATATCTCTGCTACTCACAGCCCTCCCACCCCTGCTGGAGGCTGCAATATTTCCAAGAGCTCCTCTGGAGGTGACAAGGGCTGAACGTCACCTGCGCAACTCGCGGGGCAGGACCCACCACCAGCTCTTCACCAACAGCTTCACTCCTGTCTGTGGGTTGGGATTCTGCCACAGAAAACTCTCCGTGAGGAGCCTGACATCTGGATTTACGGATGCATCTGAGAAAAAAATACAGAAATTAAGGGCTGCTGTTGAACTGAGATGCGTCACGGATCGGTGTGGTGCTGCATCCCAGCAGATGGAGTTCCCTGCTCCCACTCACTCAGGCAGCTCTGGGATGCTACACCCGAGCCTCAAGTCCTTCCTGACAGTGCCTGTGGCACCTCTATGGATCGGTAAATGATATTATGAATGTGGTTAAAGGATGGGATGCAAGGGTTAATGAGCTGCTGGCATTTCTCCTCCGCTCCGTGGTCTGCTGAGTGCACAGAACAAATTCATGCCAAATCCAGCATGTTTGGAAGCCCTCATCAGAAAGAAATCCAAACTTGGGCATGGAAGACTCATGGCAAAATGGGGATCCCTGTGAAAAACATGATGGGAAAGAGTCCATTGGGGCTGAGACTGTTTGTGAGAAGGAAACAAACACCTCCACAGCTCCCCAGCTCCTGCCCCAGGACCTGCTGCCAGCAGGAAAGGAACATCTCACAACAGAGGGTTTCACTCAGCACTTCAGCACCCAAACCCTTTTTTTGGGTACGCCACGGACAGAGCCCGTCCAGTTTACACAACCCTTTGAGGAATTAAAACGCTGTGCAATTAGCGCTGATGTGGGATTGCTCAGGCAGGATCAGGGCTGCATTGTGCTAAGCCCTTCCAGACGGGTAGACAAAAGTCCCTGATCCATAAAGTAGACAAGGCATTAGTAGAAATACAAGAGATAAAGCTGGAAAAACAAAAGAAAGCCGGGACAGCAGCTCACACGCCTCGGCAGGCCGAGGGGCTGGCACTCGTCTCTCACGGCGCAGAGAAGGGGACAAGGAGAGGCGGCTCTGCTTGGCCTCACGGAGCACTAACTCTTATTACAATCACTATCAAAGCTGGAGGAAATTGCATCCATTTTACGTTGAAATGTACAAAGCTTTCCCAGCATCCATAAACAGTTAAATATATTAGAAAACAGAGGACACGAGCTTGCTGTTGTTCTTCAGCCTCAACTTGTATTGCTTCCAGTGGCCATTTCACCTCAATAAAGATAGAAGGATCCAGGTACAATGTTTTTAATTACAAGTGGCATTTCTAAGCCTTTCTGTGGTCAGTGCCTAATCCAAAAAAGTGACTTCACTTTGGACTCTGGCGTTATGGATGCTCCGTGTAGAAGACAGGCTTCAAATTGGTTCCCATCCTGCTTTAATAATAGGTTCACGATCCAAAAAGGAACTTTAAACACTTTACTTCAATATTCAGACTTGAAGCTTTCTCTCTGTAAAGGGTTTTTATAACCCAGCAATAAAAGACTGTCTTTGAAAGTTGACTTGAAAGGTCTTAGGAAAGCCGGGGATTTTTAGATTTGAAGCTTCCAGCACTTAACAGTTGAACATGAGATAAACAAATCGGCAGCTTGCATGAGCAAATCTGCCCTGACCAGGTGAGACGAGTCAAAAAAGAGTCAGCTTTGCAGAGGGAGCTCCCAGGAGGGAACACCTCCAGGTGTGCTTCCCGCAGGGAGGGATGGAAGCTCCTGGGATGGGGCACGGCACCTGCGGGGCAAAGGCCCCAGAACCAGAGGGAAAGGAGATGCCAGAAATGCGAGGAAAAGGACCAGGATGAACGCTGAGCTCTGTTCCCGGCGTGGCAGATGGCCAGGAGAAATATTTCTCTTCTGGGTGGATAAGGGCTTGTCTTCTGCCGAGGTGTAACCAAACCCCACTGAGGCTCCCGCGAGCTTTCAAGGAATTGGCAGAGAGCAGGGGAATCCATGTGGAAAAAATCCCAGTTTTTATCCAAATGAGATGTAAATGTTCTGATGGATGAGCTATTCACCATTTCCTTTGAGAACGTTGTTGGACGTTCACTGTTAGGAGTTCTCCCTTTATTCCGATGACTTATTTATATTATTGATTTCCACACAGTTTGCCTAGTTATGCTGTTTTCCCTGCAGTCAGCTATTCTGTGTAAGCCCCAAGGATCCATCTTTCCCTCAGGAAGCTCCTACTGGAGTCAGCTGCAATATCCCTGCATTGACTGGCAAAAGCCATTTGTGTTTGTGTTCTCATGGCCTCTAAATGCTGGGACCTTGCCAAACCCCCATGGTCGCCTTTTAACCAAGCTATTTTTACTACATATATATAAAAACATAAATCCTATCACATTGGCATCTGGACATTTCGCTTTGCTCCTTCTCTAAAATTACCTCTGTTTGTCAATACTTTTTCAGGGTGATGCCCTCAGAACAAGATGTGAAACCACAGCAGAATATTTTATGTAATGCTTTAGTGTCACTTTTTCTCGACATGGAGGAACAAAGCAGTCTCAGCATAGTTTGGAGTCTGAAAAGGGCTCTCTTTAATGAGAGTCCTTAGTGAATGTCCTGCTCAGAGGAGGGAATTCCTAGGACTTGTTGGGAACTTGGGCAGTAAACCCAAGATCCATAAAAGAGTATTTCTACAGGAATTTAAAAAAAAAAAAAAAAAAAAGAGAAGAGAAAGAGAAGAGCAGGGCAGAAGCAGAAATTTAACTTGGAAGAGGTTTAAAGAGAGGGAATACAAATTGTGTTAGGGAGTGAGGTGGGAGATACCTCCAAGACAAGGCAGGAGTGTTCTGCAGGCAGAGGCAGCGAGCCCACAGCCTGCCCTGCCTGCTCCTCCCAAAATAGCTCTGGTCAGCCTGGACGGAGCTGCTCCTGCCCTGCTGTGTCCTGGGGAGTGCAGGGAAGGTCTCTGCCTCGCAGCCGAGCGATTCCTCAGTGCCTTGGAGAGCCATTGTGTCCATACCCCGACACGCAGGCAGCCCTTCCGCGGAGAAACGAGAACGTAATTGTATAATCATTTCTATGGTGACGAGGAGTGAGAACATAACTTCGAGATGTTTAGAATAATAATGTGCCTAAGCAAGTGCATGTTTTAAAACCCGCTGCTGGTGCACGGAAAGGTCCTGGGCAACTTGTGGCAGCGAGGAGGGACAGTGTGGCACACACCTACTCGCCACAGCCTGGAAATCAGTTTCCAGAAGCACGGCTGACCACAGAGCGATTGTTTTTGCTGAACCCTGAGTGGTAAAGAAGATTTTCAGCTGAGCATGGGGTGGCTGGACTTGCAGAGGAAGAGCCAGGCCCAGGGGCAAGTGTGGGAACATTTGGGGGCCGTGGTGAGCTCCAGCATCCTCCGTTCTGGGGTGTGCTGACCCCTGAATTCCCTCTCCCAGGGCAGCTCTCGGAGAGGCAGCACAGGCTGTGCTCACTCACGTTCACTTGCTCGCCTGAGCCATTCCTGAAAAATAAGCCCTAAAACATTTCCAATAAGTCAATTTAAAAACGGGCTTCGAGACTTCTGTCAACAGATAACGATTGCTTGCAACCTGTAAACAAATGCTTTTGGTAACTCGGGTCTGAGTGCAAGGCTTCCTTGGGAAATGCGGCTGGCTGGATTAAAATTCACATTTCAAGAGAAGAACCAAGACTACATATGTGTGTGTGTATATATATATATATATATGTGTATATGTATATATATAGACATGCGTATATATATCTGTATGTTCCAGGAAAGATGCATCAGGTTATTTTTAAAAGGAATAGGAATAGACAGGAAAGAAATAGAAACAAATAGGAAAGGACGGGGTGAGTCTTGCCTTGCCTGAGCTTTTACATGGTCCCGTATGGACTGACTTTCCACACAAATCTTGACCAAAAAAAAGAGAATATCATCACGGAACATTTTAATAGCTTTGGGAGATGGTGAATTGTGTGAAACATTGGCCATTCCTGTGCCTTTTGCTTTGGCCTTTGCTTTGGTCATTGTAACTCAATTCTTGACATGGTTGGCCTGCAGTGAGCACTGAAACAATGACTGCAGCACATATCTTTAACTCTAGAGTGCTTTCCATTGTGTGAGACATCCTCTGCGCTTCAGATAGCTTAGACAGTGTCACCAAGCCTGTCAGATTCCCCTTCTGTTTCTCATAAACTCACACAATACCGCTGACTTAGGCTTCATCCTCATGCAGAGAAATACCCAGAGCCATCCAAAAGATTGTTTACATTGACATCAGAGAGGATGGAAAACAAATTATGACATTTGTGTTTGTGCGAGGAGCCAGATACTGCTGGAACCATGGAAATCGGGGACAACATTCAGATTGGATGCTCGTGTCTATAAATCTATTTTTAATTTTCAAGCAGACCTAATCTGGGAACCTTGAAACGGTTTATTAGCCCCCTCCAGCTCTGAGTTCCGTCTGTCCAAGTACCTCTCAAATGAGGAGAGAGCTGGGCAGTGGCTGTGGAAAATCTATAGATATGTATGAGGTAGGCTCACTGGAAGGGGTTAAGAGAAAGATTTTCTTCGTTCCTTCCCTGATGTCCCTTGAAAAATGTGAAGTTTGTTGTTTCCATACTCCTTAGCAGCCATTCCTAGTCCTACACTGTTCCAAACCATCCTGGTTTCAATGGGAAACTCAGACAGCACAATCAGACCTGCAGCAGCTGAATTTAGCACGTGTTGTTTCCCCAGACAGGACAAGCACCTGTGGAGGTGAAAGGGGATGCATGAAACTCAGTGAAAGACAAAAAAAGTCCCTCTGTAAAAAAAGAAAAAAAAAGAAAGAAAAAAAAGTATTTCTTAAAATCGATTTTAAAGAATCAGCACATAGGGAGACAGAGAAATATAAAATATATAATATATAAGAGAAATTATACAAGAGAAATATAATATAAATAGAATCTCCTTATTATTGTATATTTCTTTGCCGCATTAATTTGCCATTTCCATCAACATGCAAGTTACCTTTAACACTGACAGCTTTTTTTTTAAAAAAAGGACCGTGTTTGTCAGGATTGAATTCACTCAACGTGCAGTTTCAAACCCAGACCAATCCTCAGGAGCAGCCACTGACTGATGACCGAAAAGTGGAGTGTTTGAGCAGTCACATCACTGATTCCCCCGAGGCAGGGAGAAGTCAGGGCCAAACTCTTTGGGGAATGGTGGAAAAGCAAGGCCAGGGAGGAGCCAACTGGCACTTGGACACGGACCGGCTCCTGGAATTCCATCAGCTGCAGAATCTTCTCCCAGAGAAACAGTTCTATCCCCCCCAATCTCAAATAATATTTTTTCCATTCTAAGGTGGGACACTTAGGGCTCACGAGAAAATTCGAACGCACTGAACAGAGAATGCTTAAAATCTGAGGTATGGCACAGGCTCTTGCCAAGAGCACATAAAATAAATGCAGCTCTTCAGAGCCACAGATACACATGTCAGGATGATGGGAAAAAATGGATTTTGGGGCAGACAGAAATGGCATTATAATGCCATTTCCCAGCTGTGCAGGGCACTCAGGATGGTCTCTTTTAGGGAAGGCAGAGGAGATGCCTCAGAGTCCCAGGATTGCCACGAGGGCTTTGCGCCGGGCAGAGAGAGCAATAACAAACCGAAGAACTTTTGGCATTTCAACTTTATTGAAAAAAGGGTACAAAGGAACCACCTCTGGATATTGTAAAACTCACAAATAAATTCTTTACAGCTGCACAAGGGAAGATAACAATGAGAGCCTGATATTTCATTCCTCACACAGTAAAAAATCCTATTACAGCCAATGCAGTTAGGGGTGCACCAGCTGTATTCTGGGAATTCTATATAACTCCTGCCTGTTTCTGAACCAAAACCCCTGAGGCTGAGGAGGGAGATTAAAAAGCCCTCCTCTTCCATATACATGTCCATCCGCACAGCCGTCTGCTGGTCAGTGTCTGGAGCTGAGGGAGTGGTCACAATGGGCACAAGGCCCTCCCAGGCTACGGGAAAAGCTTCCCAGACCTTCCTTCATGCCCTGCACTCTTGTTTGTAAGCAACAGACACATAAAAAATGTGCATCTTCCTCCCTCACTGAAATCTGTACCTTGGGGTGCGCTGGTCAGACAAATCTTGTGCTGATGGAAGAATATTTTGGGTTGTTTGTTTTGCTTGTTGTTTGTTTTTTTTTTTTTGGTTGTTTTTTTTCTCTAATTGCAGGAGAAAATGAAGGGGAAAAAAAAAAACAAACCCCAGAACATTAAAGGAAATGGAAGGAATTAAAAAATCTCTGCTTCTCAAGGCCACTTTTAAATCACCAGGGGAAAAAGGGTTCCACAGGTCAGGCGAGCGTCACGAAACTGGGCCATAAATTTTGGCCGTAAAAGAAGGATATTTTAAATAACACAACTCGCCTTGGATTTCAGGCTCCTCCTTACTCAGATATCCTAGGAAAACACCATGCCAGGCAGCAAGTATATGGAGAACTCAACAGGAGAGAACAGATGGGAGAAGCCTCTGTTTGTTGCACAGCCCTGAGGCATCTCCGTTCCTTTCTCAGGGTTTTGTAACCATCCCGGTTCAGGTTTGGGCTGCCCTCCAGACCCACACACAGTTCCCAGGACAGGGACACACCTGGGCAGAGTCCCTCGGCTGCAGCCCCGGAACAGCTCAGCCTGGGCACACACATCTCTCACGGCCCAAACACGAGGTCAGAGGAGCTCTCTCTGCTCAGCTCTCCAAAAAACACCGCCAGGCTTGCACAGGGCAAGGGCAGCTCAAAAACCAGCAGAGATGTCATCAGCAGAGGGTTTTGTTCAAATATGCTATTTATTCCCAGGAATGGAGAAGCAATAAACCTTCTGGAGCTCTCAGGTCAGTCCCGTGGCTTCTGCAGGCTCTCATGACCCTTTGGGTGCCAAGAGCTCCTTTGTGCCAGAAATCCAAGAAAGGGTTAACTCTATGTTCACCTCAGACCCAGCAGTCCCTGGAGACTCTGATTTGGGGTTGTCCTCTCTTGTCCATCACTCCAAATTCCTGGGTTGGCTTCAAGGAAAAGGAATATGAGCAAGTCCTTCAATGCAAAAGAACAGCAATGTGCTTAACGTTGATATTTAACTTCAATCTCTTGCTGAACTTGTCTGGAAATGAAGCCAGGATGGACCTGAAGTGGATACACACCACAACACAGACTCGTGGTGCTGGGTGCTTCTATTCAATCACTTGTGCCAAGTCATTACCAAAAAACATGTATTATTTTTCTTCTTTTAGAAGCCAGAAGTGATTATTTCCATATTCCCACACCTCTCCCTGGCATGCTGATATCAGGGCATTTAATAGGTATTTCAGAAGGGAAGTCTGCAGATTCATGTGATATTAGTCTCTTAGTTAAATAAATAATTGCAGGTACATCAATGACGTGGATTTTTCTATCCTGGATGCTCAAAAGTTGGTGTCATATGACACTCAATGCAGTCATCAAATGGAAAGTTGAAAAACTGGGCTCTACTCCTGGCTTGTAGCTCATCCTGGACTTCCACAAAGGCAATTTCAGGATAGGGACCTCAGAAAAGGAAACAACGAAGCAGAAGTGCAGAGAAGAAAGGAGAGAGAAAGGAGAAGAGTTTGTTCTTTCCATTAATATTAAACTGTCCATTTCCCAGCTGCAGGCTCATGAAAAGGAGACTTCTTGGTTATTACCCAGTAATTCAAACCTTACAAACCCACCTCAGAACACACAAAGACAAGGTAAAAAAGGATTTTTTTATTGCAGTTTCATGAAATCCGATCCCCAGCAGAGCTCGGAGAATTCACTAAGCTTTTGAACACATATGCAGACTGGTATCAATTTCTTTTTTTATTTCTTCCTTACCAGATGAACAATATACGTGAACAATATCACGTGTGCGTGTGTTGAGAGAAACAAAACATACATAAGCATAAATTAATGAATAATGCTGTGATTTCCTTTCTTACTTTTAGCACTGCTCTGGGCCAGCTGTTAAACAATCAGTCAGACCTGGTCCCACTTTGATTTGACATGTGCCAGTGCTTTTTATCATCACCACCCCCTCCCTGGGCCACAGGTCCAAACACAGTGCGAAATTTTCTCAATTTTCAATATATTCTCAGCTGAACACGAAAACCTCAAATGGTTCACAAAAAGCAGAAGCAGCTCAAATCTCGGTGTTGAAAACCAGTGGAGGCACACTCGGCTGTCAGGGTCCACATTTTGTGCTTGCTGAGAAGCAGAGAAAGCCCACAGACAATTGTTTTATTTCATACAGTTCCTGAGATCCAGAGAAGTTATCTCCTTGGGATATTAAGGCCCCAAAATGGGCTGGAATGATCTACACCCTCTGTGGGTTACAGAGGCCGAAGAAGGCAGAAAAGCTGCACAGTGTTGGATGTGCTGATAGAGCAGATGTGGTGGCACTGACTTCACCAATATGTGCTCAGTAAATATGTGGAGAGAGGGAGAGAGAACTGTTTTATTCATCTTCTGAGTTAGGGATGAACTTCTAACGTAAAGACCTACCCGGAGAATAGAACATCACCCGTGTTTGTTTTATAAAACTGTGCAAAGGTTTGCCAAAGCTGTCACAGTGTGATAGCTTTGGCCATTTGTTTCCCCAGATCTTCACTCTGAGCACCACTGCTTGCTTTGGAGTCTCTTTTTTTATGAGCAGGCTTTAATAAATGTAAAAATCTCGAGCTTTCTGAGAAGGTTATTTGCCCTAATCATGGTTAACTCCTGGCCAAACAGGAAAGCCTTTCTGCTGTCACACTTGTGCAACCTGAGTGCTGCCAGGCCCGCAGCCCACTGCAGGCAACCTCGCCCGTGCAGCTCCACAAAATTGCATTTCGACTAATCCTAAACCCAAAAGAAACAAATGTGTTAAATAAGCCTGCTGAAGTCGACAGCAGCCTGCATATGTCAAACCAACACGGGAATTATCAGCAACTCCATACTGGGATCAACCTTTTCCTGCAACATATTGCTGAGGGTAGTGACCCTGAAAATAAAAGCAATTTTGATGCTGCTAATGTGATTTCTGGCTGGGCTTTTTTTTTTTTTTCTTTTTTT
>VZRL01006964.1:30637-163946 GCA_013397895.1 Origma solitaria | reverse complement strand
AGGAAAAGCCCGTGCGAGGAGGAGGAGGAGGAGGAGGAGGGAGACGGAGTGTGTCGGAGGTGGGGGTCAGGCTGCTGAGGGGTCCGGGCTCCGTGCAGAGCCGGGGTTCGCACCGCTGTGTGCCGAAAATCGCATCGCTCCGGAGCTGCTTCAGCCCCGGGAGCCGCGCTCCGGGCACGGCCGAGGAGTTTCCCTTCAGGCAGCTTGTCTTGAACCTTCACCTAAAAGTTTTTTTTTCTTTGTTTGTAGGGTGTTTTTCTTTTTTTCGTGTGTGTGCGGGAGTTTGGGTTTTTTGCGTTTGGCGGGGTTTTTTTTTGTTTGTTTTGTTTTTTGGTTTTTTGTTGTTGTTGTTGTTGTTTGTTTGGGGTTTTTTTGTTTTTTGGTTTTTTTTCAAATGTTGAGTTAGTTCTTTTAGTGCGTTTTTTTTTAAAGAGACTTCCTAATTCCAGAGGCTGGCATGCACGCTTCCTGCAACAGCAGCAGGCTGGGCATCTCTGTTTCTAGAGGAGAGGGAGGTGGTACGGGGAATTTAGGGCATCTGACAATTTCACACCTAACTTTGCCACGGGAAAGTGGAGGGAGACAGAGGCAGCGCTGATGGGAAGCGTTAATTGCTGAGATGGAGCGGGAGACACAACTTGGGCTCTGAAATCTGATCAACTAGTGGCACTTCTTAGTTCCAGTAGAGGGATAATTTTGAAAATAATTGCTTAACTGGCTAGTGGAAGCACTGTTTATTTGTCTTAGCAAAATTAGGGAATTAAACCATTCCCTTGTGCTGCATGGTTGCTGGTGTTTGTCAATACACTTGGTAAATCACTGAAGGGCACAGTGGGATCTCACAGTGGGACTAAAAACAAATCCATAGGGCTACTGCGTGTCAGATCAGATGAAGTTCATGTTGTTTTAATTCTGCTTTGCAAAAGCTACCCAGTACAAGCCACACACACAAGTGCTCTGGTCATGGGGCTGAAACTTTAAACAGTTTTCAATCGTATTCTTTCATTGTAGCTGATTTTTCTTCAGGGTTCTTGGTGCTGTAAAGCACATAATATTTCGTTTGGTCTGAAAATGCTTAATAATTTTCAGGGCAAGCTTGCCAAACTGACTTACTGCCAAGGAGCAACTGCCCTCCTAAGTAAAGTTATGAGGACCTGCTAGATGGTGCTGTTCGATTTAAATACACGTTGTCTCCCACTCAGAGCTACCAGCTGGAAATGTGGGCTCTTCACGTGTACATTATTTCATGCAAAACGCTGAAATGGTTTGTTTTTACGCCGTGAATGTGACAGGTCGGAAACTTCATGGTCTCATATACTTACAAATGAACTCAGCCGGGAGATAGAAATATCTCTTTTCTCTGCCTTCCTCCTTCCCTCAATGAAAAAAAAAAAAAAAAAAGCAAAAAAAGCTTTAATACTTGCTTTATGATGGGGAATATCATTATGGATAGTCTACATTTCTGATTTTTTGGTATTACATCTGTTAAAATTTCTCGTTTCTGATCAGATCACACCCTTGCCAGTTTCACATGCTTTGTGACTTCCAGCAAACTGTTTCCATTTGTATTTTCCTCTTAGGACTTTTCCTCTTTTTTTACAGCCATGCAATTCTTGTCCCAAGGTAATGCACGAGTTTTTGTTCTGCTCAAAAAAAAAGTGGCTGTTCAATTAAATATCTCTAGAAAAATACAGCTCTGACTTCTGCTTGAGATTGTGTTAATTTGGAAACGACAGAGAAAAATACATATGTTATACTGATACACTAAGTACTTATTTAATCAAGAAGAGTGGGATTATAATTATGTTTAATTTCAAAGTTTTTAGAGCAGAATATTCAACTGAAGGCTGGCGTGTCTCCTCAGGATTTTAAGTGCCTAAAATATGTAGCCAGTAACCAATCTCCAAAATACACTTGTAATAATTAAGGAAATAATTTTTTTGAAAAAAATTACATGCCCTCAGTTTTTAATGGCCTGATTATGTGGCCCATGTTTCTTCCCCTTGAGGATGTGTGCCAGTGAGAGGACCAGGGTGTGAAAAGCACATCTACCCAGTGTGGAAACGATGTGTGTTGTTCAGCTGCTGTTTGTGATGTTTGTTGTGATGTATTTTACACAGAAATCCAGTGCCAAGTGTGTTTTGCAGCTTGGTGTCTTGCTGTGCGCCGCCTTCAGTATTTGTGTCCTTTGAGGTTATGTAATTACTATAAAAATGAGCAAGTTTTGCCAGCCATTTATAGTAGCCCTTGGCAGGTTTTCAGTTCCAAGATGGCATTTGTTTTACAGTCCCTCTCTCTGTCCCTTCTGCTTGACCTCTGGGGTAAACTGCCACTGTTGTTTAGCTTCACAACACATGTGAAGCGTGGGTAGATGAATCTGGGGGCAACGATGCCGAATTTTGTGGCAGAGAGGTGCAGCACAGCACAGCTGGGTAAAACACTGAACGTGACGGCACACGATACCTGTGGGGCGTGAGGAAAGTGAAGAGGGAAAAATCACAAAAGTCCTTGTGCCTCTTCCTCTAACTCTGGAGCTGCTGTGCCTTGATTTTCGGCTGTGTCCATCCGGTCCATCCTGGTTGCTCAAGGATGGAAAAGTTGTGTTAAACAGTAGCTCCTCACCATTCTGCTGTGCCCTAGGACTCGACTGCATTGTCAAAGGAAAAAAGACTGAAAAGTATCCACGCATCCTCTTTCATTATCTCTTCACAGCAACAGTGAACAATCTTTTTGGATTTTTTTTCCCCCGTCTTCCTTGAAATAGAACTATTTCAGATTAGGAGCTTGGACCTTCCAACATTTCCCTGCACGGTGAAACTCTGTAAACTTTTAATCTTTGAGGAGAAAAGGACTAGACCATACAAGTTCCATTTGAAACTGCAGCTATCTGACTATATACAAGTAGTATTTCAAGTTAAAAATAAATATGTAGAAAGTCAGTTTAAAAGAGCATATAAGGAAAATAAATTCTGGTGGGAACATGTGTTTTGAGTTCAGTTTTCTTAATGTTCCAGTAGTCTTCTAAACTAGTCCTCTTCCCAAGAAGCCCTTAACCTCCTTGGAGTTTGGCAGACATGCAGATTTTGGATAAAAACTAACTGGATGACTAGAGGCTGCAATTTAATTTGTTCTAAAAGGATGCATAATCAAAATATTGTTTCTTTTCAGGTCTGTTTTGAGCAGTTGGCTGTTTGTATGTACAGTTCCTTTGTATGAGTGGAGTTGTTTGGGTTTCTTTTTTCACTTTTTTTTTCCCCCCTTGAGGTTTGAAAAGACTGCATTGCATGAGTTCACATAGTGAAGTCACCTTTTTCCATTGCATCGTTTGTAAGCTATGTAAAAATAAGATTCAGATAAAAATTAACTGGCTTCAGTGATAATTTGCTACTTATCCCTGGGAAAAGGCCAGCAAATTTTTTAAGTGCTTGGTGGTAAAAGATACCTTGATTTATATTTTTTTCCTTTTTGAAGACAAATCTGGTAGTTTAATCCTGCCTGTTTTAGAAAGTTTGGGTTTGACATTTTACATGGATTTCATCCATCAGGTCTAACTTGTAAAAGTTGCGGTTGTGCTGCTCAGGGAGTCTGTGAACATTGGGCATTTTAGAAGAATATACCTTTTAATAAAGTGTGCAGAAGGGAAGGTTCTGGAAGCAGTGACTGTGTATCGGTATTTATTGTTGGCCATGTGCTTCAGGTGCTGCCTGACACTGCACAAGTGAATTGGGAGCACACGGAAATGTTTCAGGTAGCATGTGTGCTGCCATTCAGATTAAACAGGTACACAGAAGACATTCATTCTGCTTAAATCACAGGCATGTGATAATGTCACAAGTGTTAAAGCAGCCAAGATGTTAGTAACTTTGCCAAACTTACTCTGTTTGGGTGGAAAAGTTATAATGCAGTATTTAAGCCCTGTGCCAATTTGTTTAACTTCTTTGTGTGTAAAACTTCCGTTGAAATGTAGCCCCTTTCGAAAATTAGGCAAACGAAAGAAGAAGCGTTTTCCAATGTTTTAGAACTTTTCACAAGTTTTAGTGTGGAAGACTGATGATACCCCTCTCCTTCAGAACACTTGAAATCTGGTTGAAAGAAAAAAAAAAGGATGAGGGATTTGATTCCAGGGATGTGTCTTTCTCCTATTTGCATGACAAAGCATCTGAATTTAGCCAGGATACAAGCCTTTTCAAAAAGATCCATTTGCATATGCTTAGGGCTTACTGACTGTAATCGCTGAATATTTCATCTTCGCTGGGAGGCAGCAGATCCTGGGATCAGAGGGGAGGAAAATTGGGGCTGGGTGGGAAGGAGAGTGTGGATGTGAGCAGCTGGAGCCTGCAGCTGTGAGGTGCCAGGACACAGAGATAGCAGAGAGGATGGAGGGTGGGGGAATCGGAGTGGGGGCCAGTCTGGAGAGGGGAGACGCAGAGTTGCTCCCTAAGGAAACCGGCACTGGGGTCAGGGGTTTGGGATCAGGGATCCGGGACGGGGCTGCAGCAGTTGGGCCGGGGACACAGACCTGGTGAGAGCAGGGAGCAGAGCCAGGACAGCCAGGAGGCAGGTCAGGAAGTGGGAGGCTTTTGTTGAGTTAGGAGGAACATTCTGTCCCTCCAGGTGCTGGGAAATGACCATTCCTTTGCTGCCAGGAAGGACTTGAGAGAGCGGGGGTGTAGAACTTGTTGTCTTCAAGGTAAAACCGACCCCCAGCTGTGAGACGCCAGCTGAGCAGGGCGTGTGGCACTCCTGGAGCTGTGTCTCAGGGATGTCAAAGCCTTGGGAGGGCACGGTAGGATTTGCCATTCAGAAGCAGCTGGAACAGTGTGTCTCTGCAGTGTCTGGGTGCTGTACTTGCATTCCCAAAAATGTTCTCTTAACTTGGAAAATGCAGATATACACTGAGTGTATTTCTCACTTTGCCCTCATTTGCATGTTCACTGATTTTCTTTTTTTTCCCCTCTGGAAAAAAAAAAAAGCCAAAAAGCCTCTGGGGTTTTTATTGTGCAGAGAAGAGCATTGTTTTGGAAATGAGCAGCTATTTGATAATTTGCTATTTTGCTGTCTTGCGGTATGTGCCTTATGGCTGCCTTGCTGTTTCATAATACGGCTGTTCCTACAGGAAGATTGTGTTGTTTCTTTGGTGCCCAGCTCCACAGTGTCTGAGCTTCACCTCTAAAAATAGGCATCAAGCCACTCCTGACCGACAGCCAGTTTGGAAGTGGCACTAAGGTGCAGAAAAGCGAAAGGCAGAAATGTTATTGGTTACTGGGTGCCCAGTTTGAGCTATGCAGCCCTGAATTTTTTTTTTTTTTTGGAGTATCACATAAACCAGAAATGCGTATGAACAGCTTCCACTGTCTCTCTTGCCACTGGGTGAGATGCCAAAGGAACTTTTAGAAATACGCTATTTTTTGGAAACTGCTGTCTCTCTTTTGGGTACACTTTAAACTGGAAAATGCACTCAAAAGTTATCCGGGGTGGAGAGTTGAACACTCACCTGCAGCAGGGCCTCTCCAATCTGCTGTGCTTAGGGAGGGAGAGTCACAAATGTGTGGTTGTATGGTTTGAGGTGACACCATGACTGAGCAGAGCCACTTCATGGAAGGGTTACTCCCCTGCACGGCCTAGGGTGATGCTCTCCAGGTAATGAGCAACTGCACAAAACTCCTTATTTTTAAGAGTTTTCTGCTAAAGCTCCTTTGGGCACAACCAGATGACATTTTTTCTCCACGAATGTTCAGGAGCTACGTCTACAGAGCATTCCAGCTGCGTTGCTTGGGGTTAGGACCACTTGTTTCCTGCTTTTATTGATGTACAAACATTCCAGGAAGGAGAGCTGGTCCAGGCTGAGTCACAGCTGAGGGGTTTTTTCTGCTCCATTGAGCCCCTGACCCCTCAGTCCAGGTCGTTCAGACAGTGGGCAGGTGTTGCTTCAGCTCCTGGAGAAAATCATTGTCAGATAGCAACAAACGTGTAAATTCAGAAATCTTGATGACCTCTGCCCATGCTTCTCTAGTCTTTGGGGTATTTCTCACTTCTAGTTCCAGGAAAATAACAGGTGGGAGCATAAAATGTCCCTTTCTAAGAAACTGAAATATGGCAGTAGTCAAGACCATGGAGTCCTAGCTTTTCACTTTCCATCAAATATAAAAATAAACTGAACATTTTTGTGGTGGGTCATTTTTTTCCCCTTCAGACCTTCTGTGGTTCTTGCCTCTGGACTTTTTTTCTGTTTTTTCCATATTATTAGTAGCATGACCAGAGCCGAATTAAATAATTACCTCTCATTTGAGATAACATATATGAAACAATGCTGCTAATACTCCCTGAAACGCTTGAATGTTTGTTGTTGTTGTTGGGAAGTTGTTTGTTTGCTTGTTTGGGGGGGGGTTGTTTTGTTTTTTAAATAATCCATTTTTGCAGTCACACACACCCTCCAGGCTCTTTTTGCAGCACAGCTGTCTTGCCAATTATTCCCCATTTCATATTTGTGTATTTGATTTCTTAGTCCTGAGTGTGGTCCTCCACGTTTGCCTGTATTGTACTTTCTCTTATTAACTTTCCTTTTTCTTTTCCTGTCCCCAGAAGGGCTTGTAATCTTCCCTGATTTGTCGTGTACACTTCTGTATTTCTACATACCACGCATCAATGGAGATTTTTAGTGGAGTTGGCTTCGGGTACCAAGAGCTTTCTTGAAACGTTCTCTGTTTTGGCTCTTCCATCATTTATTTCATGTGATTGTACCCTGATTTTTCATTTCATTAAGATGTTTGCATAGTATTTTAGATTTTCCACATATTCCTCCTTGCCCACTGCCCACTCTCCCGGGTAAACCAAACCGAGCTGACATTTCTTTTCTTGGCAAGTAATGTTGGCTGCCTTTCTGTTCGCAAGGTGTTTCTGTCCCCGAAGCCCTTCCTTTCCTCTCCCTTTGCCCTTCCCTTCCCTGTGCCCAGAGCGACCTGAGCCTCTCTGGAGAAGCCTTTGGCTCCTCCAAGCCCCAGCTGCACACAGCTCTGACGTACACACCTTCTCTCTAGGAAAAACAGCCCAATCTGTGATAAAAGAGAAGAATATAAGGCAGTATCACTTATGTTGCCCGTTTTTTCCTCTAGGCTTTTCAAAGTTCTCTCAATCTTTCTTCGGGCCAGAGTACTGGAGTTTTTTAGGGTTTATTTTTGAGCTGGAGCCACCTTGTAAAAGAACATTGTGACACCACACTTTTTTCCCATCACCTTGTTTCCTGTGCAAATATCAGTTCAAAATTACAATTTGAAAAAAATCCAGATTTCAGAAATCACATTTCTGATGGCAATTATAGTTTGTCAGCTGTGGTTGTGGGTGGTGAGGGTTGTTTAGCCCCTCTATGCATTGAATTCATGGGCTGCTTCATCCCATCCTTGCTAGGCTTTAAATCTGTTTTTTGGAGTTCATATGGGTCTGGTTGAAGTACCACCCTTGACATTAACCCCAAACTCTTGATGGGATTGATCAGGCCTAAGTTGCCAATGAATTCCTAACTTGCTAAGTAGACTTGACTGTTTCTTTTCTTCCCATCTCTTGTTTTTAAATAAAATACTGTCTCTGAAAGAAATTTTCATCATGAAGAAGAAATTTTAAGAAGTTACTGGTTACACGATGTCCTGTGCTTTACATTATTTTCCATTTTATTTCCAGTGCTTCTGATTCTAGGGAGAGATTTCATATTAAAACAAAACCAAACTCTTCTAATTTTCATAGAAAGAAGCCAGTGTTTTGAAAATACAGAAGCAATAAGTAATCAGTGGTAACGAGTTACCAATATATGTAAATTCCAGTGCATGCAATTTTGTTTTTATATTGGTATTGATAATGTCTTGTTACTTGTGATTTTTAAATTGATATAATGGATGTGAAAAATTAATAAGGATGTTCAGCTGTTGGGATTAAGCATTTTTACAGGTAGTCAGGTGAAGGTAAAACATTATCCTTGTTTCCTGTGGTAAACAGCTTAATGCTTATAAAAAAAGTATTGGGTTTTAGTCTTGAAGACCTTTTTTTTTTTATAGCTTTTATAGGTTAGAAAATTATTCCAGCAATATCAGTGGCAACCTGAAGTAGCCTGTGTTCCTTTCCCTGGGAGGGGTTGTGCTTTCTGAGGAGGATACTGGAGGGCTGCAATGAAGTGTAATTCCTTAATAAATATGTTTTTGTGGGTGGTTGGGGCAGAGTGGATCCTGCGGCTGACAGGGTGTGCGATTGTGCTATAAATGCTGGGGGACGTGTAGGGCTGGAGGGGAGGCTGCTCCCAATTCTCCTCAGAACCTGTGGGGCTTTATTGGGTCCCTGTAATTGCAGAATTCCAGAAACCAGCGCCCCACTTTGATTTCTGCATGCTAAATATGTTATTTACGTTCTTCTCCCAATTAGCTTTCAAAGAGATGGGGGCAGCCTTGGATGGCTCCTCTTTGGGTCAGCCTTTGAAAGGAGGTGCTGGTGGGGAGTTGCAGATGAATTTTGTGTGGTTGGGCTGTGGGTGAGTTACTGAAATTTCATCAGGTCTGTCAGGAATAGTGAAGCACCCTTGCCAAATCTGAAAGTGCCCTGGAAGTGAAGGTTACGATTCGCATTGTGTGTCTCTTGAACTGTTTGGCTCCTTTAATTGTTTATTGTTTAATATTCCTTGAAATGTGAATTTGGAGAGGATACATTTATATGAAGGTGATGTTTAAAAAATTTAAAGGCATAAATCGCAGCCTGAGGAATTTGGTTTGCCTGTGTATTGAATACACATTGTAAAATAATAAAAATGAAAGTTGATTTTCTCGGTTGGAGTAGAAGTACGTGATCAACAAATAAACAAACTGAGCTTGCACACAGGACAGTTGGTTAACAAAAATACAAAGCTGGGAAAGATGAAGGAGAGCTTCTGATCAGGAGATGAAGAGCAGTGTTGGACGTTTGGAAATGTGCCTCTGGTGATGGTAATGGGCTTGACAAGCAGATCTGAAAGGTAGAACACATTGGTGTTCCTGACTTTTGATGCCACTCCTCAAATCCAGTGTCACTTCTGATTTTGCTTTCTGTACATCTAATTCTTTATGAAAGAAAGATATTTACTTTTACAAGACCATTATGTGTAAAACATGTGCAACCACAAGCCTGATTATATATACTTCAAAATATTTTTAGAAATAATATAAGGTACTACAATGCAGCAAAAAACAAACAAAAAAACCCAAACTATCCCCAGCCCCACATAAAAACTACCTTATGCTTCAAAGATGAAAGTCTTAAATAATTTGTCCAACTGTAGCTGGGGGCCTAGATAAAATGAGTGAAAAAGCTATTTGGAATGATATCGCAGATTATCTTAAGTAGATGATTAGAAACAAAGGCCGACTGGAATACTGGATGCAGATGTATTCCTATTAAATCCAGTAACTAAAAAAAGTTATTTATAAAATATTCCCAGTATTCCCCAAACAGACCTGTAAGTCTGTAGTAAGTAATTCCGAACTAGAGAAAAAAGAAATGTAGAAGCTGTGTGGTGTCAGTCTCTAATTCTGGGTAGGATTTGTCATTTGGGGGGAAGAAAAAAAAGTAATAGACAGGAGAAGGCTTTCTTGTCATAAAAGCATAAGTATTTTTCCTGTAAGACAGTGTAAGTGGATTGAGCAGTTTTTCACTGGTATCACTATCTAGTAAAGCTCTTATGAAATACTTCAAAAAGTCAAAAAAGGACTCTGTGGTTTCAATACTTAGACTGTGAGCCAAATAAATGCATTTGAAAATGCAGGGTCATGCCTGCAGCAGCTTGTGGGAGTACCTGTTCCATATTTCACAGAGCAGGTCGTACAGAAGGGGCTCCCTGATAGAGCAGCGCTGGGGATGATCAGCTGCAGCCACAGGGACACACGCAGAGCTTGTGGAAGTGTTTTGGTATTCGTTTCTGTTTAATTTCTCTTTGCGCAGTGTACACACTCAATGGGCAAAGCGTAATTAGAGGGGCTCTCTGGTGTGGTGTGTTTTTACAGAGAGCTTTGCCTTCTGCAAATGGTTGTGGGCTGAAGTGAGCTCAGGCACTTAATGCTCAGCACAAACACTGGAAATCCTCCGTAATTCAGGGCACAAGTGAAAAACTAATTGAGGGAAGTGTAGGGAAACCTAACCCATGGCAGTGTCAGATGTGCCTCAGGCTTCCCAACATCTTGTTCTGAGGCATTCCGAGGGTGTTGTCAAAGGAACCAAGAAATGAGATTAAAGGCACCAACAGTACAACTTGGCAGAGTAGTTGCTGTGTATTCTGCAGCCTCGAAATGGAAATGTTTCCATGCTCTTCCTGCCTTTGTGATTCAGTTGTGGATTTCAGCTCAGTTCTGTGACAGGTACTTTCTGGCGCGCCCATGATTGTCATGGTGTTTCTCGTTTCCCAGTCCAGGAGCGTATTTGAAGAATTAACATAGCTGAAGAGAGATGGCCATTGCATTCTCCCAGCACTGTTTTTTCTTGCTGTGTTGCCTGTGTTTGTGTGTTTATAAGTGTATGTATAAATGTATATAATCATGTTTATATATCAAGGGCTGATATCTCTGTCCTTAGAACAGGCAAATGGGCATCACTTACATGTGTTGAATCACAGAAGCAGATTGGTGGAGAAAAAAAAAACCCCAACAAAATAAACAACAAACAGTTCTGATTCAAGTATGGAGTAAAATTAGAAGGGGCGTTTTCAGAGTTAGTAAAGTAACTGCACTCGTGGTCTGCTTTTGAGCTCGTTCAGTGTCAGCCTTCTACCCTTGGTATGGAAACACAGAGTTTACTGTGTCCTACCTGGTGGTTGTGTGATGGCTGTAGCTAACCTCACCAAGGTTGATTTTATGTTCAACTGTATTTACTTCACTTTAGGATCACTATTCAATACCTGTATTTACTTTGCTTTAGGATCAATATTCAACACCTGTATTTACTTCTCCGTAGGACCAACACAAGGAGTAGCCAGCAGTGCTTTGCTTAAAGCGAAGAATTTTTTAGAGCAGTGTGAATGAAAGCCTCTGAAAACAGCAAAAGCAGTCCATATGTGTAACCTTTTCATGTCTTACCTGTAGGACATCTTTCAGTTCCCCCAACACACTTCCATCCACGTCTCTCCCTGGACAGCACTCCCAGCAATTGGCACAAACTTATCTGAAAAAGAGTAAGAGTTTTTTCTCACCTTTTGGCAGCCCAAGTGACCTGAAGAAGCTTTTGTGCCCCAAAAGTTTATTCTTTTTTGTTTGCCCTCTTTTTGGTTTGTATGGGGATTTTTTCTCTCCACCTCCATTGATACTGCCTAGCGAATGACAGAACCTCACAGTCTGGTTCCAGGGCTTGGGGGAGCTCTGAAAGCAGCATGAAGATCAGGACGAAGGACGTGGTTCTGTTGTTTTCTCACCTGGTAGTGGTGGAGGGACGTCAGATGGGCGGGGAGCTGGTGCTCTTGAGCCAGCTGCAGATATTTTAGCTGAAGGTGAACATTTGAGGAGGACAGGACAGACGTACCACTGTTTGAAACAGTACAGAAACCATCTCAAGTATCAATTTGTGTTTGACCCCTCTTTGCCCACAGCTTTGTGGCTGTAATGGTAGCAGATAAAAATTCTGTGTGTTCTAAGTTAATACATGACTGTGCCTGGCTCCTCAGAGCTGCCCCTGGGACCAGCCTTTCTGTCTCTTCCCTCACCTCTGTGTGTCTTCATCCAACAGGTAAATTCGAAAAATTACTGTAACAAACTGTTAGAAAAAGATCCTTCAGTGATGTGATACAATCCATGAATTATGCTGTGACATTCCTCAGTGAAGATGTTGAGGTGTCCTTACATCAGGGGTCAAGATTTTTTTTCCTTTACATTCAAAGATTCAAATTCGGTAAACAATCATTTTCCTCCCACTCTTAATATTCTGTATTTGTATTCTAGAGTCCAAGAAAATTTCTATCTGAAGTGGCTGGGATCTACTTCTTAGTGGCAGAGTTATATTTTTTTACTTACATCACACAGTTCGTAAAATTAGGTAAATTTCATCAATCTCTTGAGCATTCGAGTGATGTTCAGCTACAGACTTGCACCAGTATTCTCTTTCTTTCCTGAGTTTTTATTTCTGTGAGGAATAGAAATGTTGGTGTGCTGTGGGACACTGCGGGGAAGGAGGCTTGGGAGATGGCTCTGAAAGATCCAGACCCTCTGAGTGTCTCTGGCGTGTGACCCACTGTGATGTACGAGTGTCAGTTCTGTGGTTATGAGATGCTAAGTCTTGTGATGGGCGTTAGCGAGATAATTTCTCTTTTTGCAGTTCCTCCAGCTCCATCCAAATTGAAGGAATGGGATGCCTTTGTAAATTATTTGCTGATTTAGTTGTCCTAGAACACCATGGTTGCTGTGTTTCTTCTCTAGCTGAGACAGGCCCATCCTGCTGGCTTCCTTTTCTCTTCTGAGTGTGGAAGGCTGTTAAATGTAGGTGATTTGGGCTTGCTTTTTGATACCCTGCCTGCCCAAAAATGAAGGAACTGGGTGATGTGCATGTGTCTGCTTGCAAACCAAAGCGAAGCTGGCTCTGCTCGTTCTGGGCTTTCTCATTGGGCTGCATCAAGGTAAGTTTGAGAAATGTGTAAGAAACGAAGAATGCAGCCTGTGTCTGGAAATACTGTTGGCTAAAAGGTGAATTTAAAATACCCGTAGCCTTGCAGTTCCTGCTGTAGGTGTTAGGAGCCTTCTGGAGGAGCATCCCACCGGCCTCAGGAGAAGGCTCCAGGAGCAGTCACTTGCTCAGTGTGGTCACTGAGTGTCTCTGAAGCCCTTCGGGAGGCACAGGGCTGTGTGTGTCCCTGTCAGGAGCTGAGCTGGCGCTGGGAATCGCTGCTCTCCCACCGGGACTCCTCCGATGGCTTTGCGTCCCTGTTCCCCCTCCCCTCCTTCCATGCAGTGTGTGCTGCATGTTGAAAGGGGTGAGTCACCTCTTTTATTATGTTTTGAATACTTTCTTCCCAAATGTAGTTTATTTTCTGCAGGGAAAGGAAAGAATTTATGCTGTCCTGGTTCCTTATTTTTATCAGACCTCTTGCTAACAACTTCCAGCTGAGGGAGTTCTTGATATTTTTAGCCTGAGATATTTAGCTATTTGAGCCTCTCTACATGTTTTCCCCCTGGTATGTATTAACTGGAGGGGGGGATGGTTCTTGTCAGTTAATATATTCATGAGCATGCCTGCCAAATTGCCCACACTGGCTCCCAGGAAACTGAACACTTCAGAACTGGGGGGAAGTTTGAGTCTTGGTCTGAAATATTTGCATCAGCTTCATTACTCCACTCTCTGACTGATGCTGCCATAGCTGAAGCTTCTTTTTTTTGTTTTAAGAGGTGGTGTTTGTATAAAAAAAGAGATGTGATTGATATTCTGCTTAAAAACACACAGAAATAAATAAAGTAAAAAGCAGAGAATCATGACATGGGATATTGCATTACAAAATGTATTTTTTTTAAAAATATTTTTCTTCTCTTTTTTTTTTTTTTTTTTTCCCCCAAGCAGCAGAATCCTCACTCTATTACTAAGGTTAGCGTTTCATTGGTTGTCAGGTCTGTGGTCTGATGAAGTTCTTCAATATTCCAGATATTGAACTTATGGCACATCTTGTATACACAGCATTTTCAAATTTCTGAAGAACCTTATCCTCCCCTGAAACCCACATGAGCACTGCTTTGAAAGGAAATATTAAAAACCATTCACATTGACCTTTTGCCTTTAAGATCCGCTTCAGCCTGTTTAACCATAATTTCACAGATCTTACTGTCAGGTTCATGCTTTGCCCTTAGCTATCACCTCATGCCTTTTTGCATAGAGGGTCTCTCTGCACCTTTGAGTGCATATATACATTATAAAATCTGTTTTTGAGCGAGCTGCTGTTGTTTGGAGGTGTTGGTCTCCTGCTGCACCATGAGTGATGCTGCTGAGAAGCTGTGGGGCAGCACTACCACCTCCAGAATGCTGTCTAGTCCGTGTGAGGGCTTCTCAGTGGGACTGAAGGATTAACTAAGTACTAACCTTAAGCTTCTTAACACTTAGTGAGAAGTCAAAATTTCATTACTTTTAATTGTTTTGTAGCAGGCTAATGTAATTACATTGTTGGCATCTTGGTTGGAAATTTCTTTCTCTTTGAAAATCCAGTCCTAATAAAGTTTTTTAAAATTTTTTTAATATGTTTTGCTGACTGAATTTCCTGTGCAAATTGTTTTAAACTGCCGTGCAAGTTGCAGGGATCCTAAATAAACTGAGCAGCTGACTCATTATTTTTGCCATTTATACAACTATTTTTTCCAGTGGTCCTTCATGAACATGAGAAGTTCAGTAAAATCCTTGCCGGAAAGGGATTTATTACAGAACAGTTGCAGTGAGCAACTTCATCTTGGTGTATGAAAGTTTGGTAGTCTCGTTTCGAGTGTATATTTTAAATCTCTTATTCTAATAATGACCAGGCCAGCTCTTGCTTTGCTGATGGGACCTGACAAGATCATCGTCCATGTGATTTCATTTGTTGTTTTCATGGCAGCCCTGGGGAGGGAAATAACTGGAGCAGGAATGAAGCTGTGCCCTCCTCCAGAGCATCTTGGGCGCTGGAAAACAGGAGAGATTTTAACAGATAAATATGTATTTATGCAGAATGCACATGACACGTGGGCATCAGCAAAACCCTTTAGCCCAGGTGGGATCAATGGGAGACAACTGGGACCAGGTGGAGCGAGATGCACTGGAATTTGGCGAACTCTGAGAGCTTTGTCAAACCAGTCCTTATCAGGCGTCTCCTCTCGTTATCAGGTGTTAATCTCTCCCATCTCCAGGTTCCTGGGTTTGAAATGGAGTCCTGGTGTTGTAAAGTTTGCACCCACCTATTGTTCACCTCCAGGAAGGTGTGAAAAGCGCCTCAGGGGCTGATGTTCCCCCCTCACCTGCATGCATGAGAAAGGGAAGAGCACCAGCCTCGAGAGCTGCTCTGAAAAGCTGTTTTTGGAATTAACACACAAATACTCGGAATAGAAGCACCAGGGGAAAATATTCCTGGTTTAGGGTAGTGTGTACTGAATGCTTCAGCTTGAGGTTGAAGTCAGAAGCACAGTTTTGGGGGTTCGAGGGTGGCATTTTTTGTTTGGTTGGGGTTTGGGGTGGGTTTTTGGGTTTTGTGGGGTTTTTTTGTTGTTTTTTAAAATTTTTTGCTTGGTTTTTTTGCTTGTTTTTTATTTGGGTTTTGTCCAGGTGGTTTTTCTGTTCTTTTGTTTGTTTGGTTTTTGTTGTTGGGTTTTTTTTTTTGGGGGGGGTTGGGTTTTTCATTTGTTTTTCTGTTGGGTTTTTTTTCGTGTGGAGTTTTTTTTTGTTTTGGCTTTGTTGTTGTTTTGAATGGTTTTGGGGATTTTTTTGGGATGGTGCGTGTTAGCTTGATTTGAGGAGAGAGATACTACCTCAGGATCCCTCTATGCTATGATCCAATCCACATTATTTTCATACCCTGTCCAGTCATTTGCGTTGTATATGAGCAGTGCAGGTATGAAGCCTGTAACAGAGATTGGTAACTTTCTGAATCAAAACCTCATACACTTTTATCAACATTCCTTGTGGGAACAGCTGACACATCTTGAAATTAAAATAGTGGGGTTTTTTCTACTATTTTAAATGAAATCCTTTTGTGGGCTTTTGAGTGAAAAAAAGGAAGGCACATTCAGGTCTGAGACAAATTGTGAAAAATTGCGGCCTCTCAATAACCTTTAATCCTGCGTTCCTTGTAAATATTTCAGTGATGTTAGCTGAGGATGGATATAAAAAGAAATCATTGTTACTCTTGTATTTTCCTTCCTGGTTGGCCATAACAGATCTGGTTGGTAAAAGGTTGTGTTTTGGGGATTTTTGGATTGTCAGGAGGTCTTGGTAAAAGGCCTGTTCGAAGTTAAGCACTCTTAACTTTGTTCCAGTCCCAGAGATCCCACAGTGCTTAAATTTGGTCTGATGGTTGATGGCCATAACAAGCTACCTTGGAAAACATACTTTATTAAGATTTCTCTCTCTGTACCATGGCCGTTGCACCGTCAGGGAGAATTGGGGAAATTGCAGAATTCCCAATAGAATTATTTTATAAAGGTAGGCTGCATGGGGCTCAGATTTCTGTTGTTTTCACTGTAGCAAGACTTGTGTACCTCCAGATAGTCCTTTTTCTCCTCATGCTGCTCCCTTTTTCCTGCAGTCCCACATTTCCAGGGATGAAGAGAGACCATGGAGTCTGACAGACACCACAGAGATTAACATTTCCAAGTGCATCTCTCCGTCTGTTGCAGTTTCATGGTTGATACAGTTAGAGGTTCACCCACCTCTTCTTGTCCCTTTTCAAGGGCATTTAATTTGGGGGGTTTTGCCGTTTCTTTTGGGGCACAAGAAGCAGTGTCCCAGGGTTTACGTTTCAATCACAGTGAGGTTTGTGCACTCCTGGAGAGAGGGAGCAGTGAGGAGCCAGAGTAGCCACCTCCCGAAAAGCAAGGGCATTATTTAGGTCAGAGCCACTGGGAAAGGAACACATTGTGGAATAATGAGCAGTTTTTACCTGTGCTGATCTTGCCAGGGCTGTCTTGAGGTTCCCATTGGACTTTGCAGATCTTTATCTCAGGTTTGCTTGTTCACTTGTTACTCCCACACTTGCATTTTTTTTCCCATGTACAATTGCTGTTTTATAGTCTGAGGACAGCTTCAAAGCTGTGCATCTCCAGGAACTCGATTTTCAAAGCGTTGGATAGTTGCATGAGAGTCCTGGGAGGGCTGTGTTCATCACCCTCGAGGGTGCTTTAGACCTTTTTGGTGACTGCAAACCCCACCTGGGCTTGGCTTGTTGACCAAGCAGTAGGAAGACTGTACAGGCATGACGGAAATGGAAAAACCAGGAAATTCTCTGCTGCATTGGCACTTCAGTCTCTTTGCTAGAAAGACACCAGAGGCTGCTGGTAGGGCATGTTGAAGTGCTTGCGCCCCAGAGCTGTCACTGCAGCTGTGCTCTTTCCTGCTGCTCTCACCACCAGCTCTGCTCCTCCAGTTCCCACCTGGTGCCTCCATCCATCCATCCATCCATCCATCCATCCATCCATCCATCCATCCATCCATCCATCCCTGTCCATCCATCCATCCATCATCCATCAATCCATCCATCCATCCATCCATCCATTCATCCCTGTCCATCCATCCATCCGTCCATCCCTGTCCATCCATCCATCCATCATCCATCAATCCATCCATCCATCCATCCATCCATCCCTCCATCCCTGTCCATCCATCCATCCATCCATCCGTGTCCATCCATCCATCCATCCATCCAACTCTAGGCTGTCTTGCCCCACGGATCTTAAATGCCACATAATGTGTGTCATCCTGTGGTCATTGCTTAGTGTCTTTCCTAATGTTTTCTTTTACCTGAATGTTCTGTGTTTGCTCTGTTTACTTTTGCCTTACACATCTTAAAAAGCAACGATTAGTCTGTCTTCGTTTATGAACTCAAAGCTTCCTTTCTGTTTTATTCAAATTGCACAGTTATTCCCGTGTCATCTTTCCTGTTGACTTCATATGGGCAAGAACTTGCTGGGTTTGTTTTTCTGTTTGTGCATTCATGTTAAGTGAGATGATACATAGAAGCCATCATTTAGATGTGAAGAGGACATTTTATTGTTAAGGACGGGCATTTTTTCACATCTACAAAGAGCAGCCTTGACTGTGATTTATATTTCTCATTGACTTTAAATAGATGAGTAGCTTTAAGCTGCATGAGTTAAATTTACACTGTGAGCCTTTGTGGTTTTTGTATTTTATGTTTCCCTGCTGCAATGTCTCTTTGCTGAATGAATCCAGGCTATTGGGAACATGGAGTTAAAGAGTCTGTGCTGGTTTATTCCTGATTAGGAATTTTTTTGCACGGGGTCTTCCTTGCAGTTGGTTCTCCCGAACATGCCCTCAGAGATGAGCAACACAGGCAAGACGTGTGGCACCGCTGATATTTGGGGTCGGTGCTCCACCAGTTTGCTCAGATCTTGTGCTGCTCAGAAAAGATGTGTTCCATAAGGAAAATTCCATAAGGAAAATTCAGAGTCTAATCAGAGAAATGCCACAAGTTTAAGCGGTGTTACAAAGCTGTGGTTGATTACTCACTGAGCTGGAGAAAAATCCCAGGGAGGGGAGGTGCAAACAGCAGACTTGAAAACTTAGAGGGAAGTGTTGTTCCTTGTGTCTTGCCATTAACGAACTTTTCTTGATTTTTGCTGTGGTGTTAGTATTTGCTTTAAATTTAATGCCATTCTCACACAAGAAGAATTAACATTTATAGAAAAAATCAAACCAGCGCAGTGCCAGAAGGAGTCACAAAATGCCTTGTACATGCTAAAACTATTAACCGATTTTAATACTAAAAATATGAAGAACGTCAGCTGGTCTGAAAGAGAAGACTGACCCTCAGTTAACATACAGCATTATTTCCAAAGCTGTTGAAAACTAGAGTGGCAAAATATACATTTTCCTAAAATTTTCACTCTCTCCTGGGCAAGCAAGACACCCTAGACAGAGGTGATCTTGTTAAAAAGAGTACTTGTGAGACGGTCTGACCTACCCAAGGTGAAAAATTAAACTTCTCCAACAGATGCAGGACAGAGGTATAAAAAAACTTCTTCTATTGTACCTAAACATGACTTTAGTTTTGTTAACAGTGCCATCATAACCAATTCACATACATTTCCAGGGAATCCCCTGCATAATACCGAATTCTGAGATAAATGACAGGCTGTGCTGTTTGGCTGTATTTTTTATATCGCAAAATGTGTATTCCTCCTAAGTTCTTTATAAGTGGGGTTTGCTCCTTAATGCAGCAGTTAAAATTCTGCAGACGCCTTCGTTGTGGGAGTAAAGGCCAGTCCAGTCGTGCTGTATAGTAAGTGTACATTTATAAATTGTTTATAGAGGGCTAATAAATAATTAATGTCTGTTATTAAACAGGTTACAGGCATGAAGAGTGTGTATTATGTATGGCAATAAGCACACAGTAGAAGGTGTTAAAGACAATGTTTTGTCTAACTGCTGCCCTAAAATCCATAACAAATGACCCTTTGTTAAAATATATATTAAACATTTGATTTACTCAATGCAGATTTATAAATACTTTATAGTTAGTACTAAATATAATTCCAGGACTTGACTCCAGACTTCTAGTAAAACCCTGCTGAGGAGGGAATGGCTTTCTGAGGTGAAGCTGCAATCCAGAGCTGTGAATGCCTGGTGCTGTGCTGACAAGCTGTCTTCTTGTAATATACTAATAAAAGGATATTTAAAAAAACTAATGTGTGTTTCCTAAATAGACACAGGACCGAGACAAGCATCAGTAATTTGGAAGATAAAGTAGGGTGTTTTAACTTGAGTGCACGATTTAGATTCAAGTCTCATTTTGAGTCACGTTGAGTGCAAAAGATGGTATTCCTAATGAAAATTAATTTCCGTGTTTAAACAGGCAGTTACATTTTCTTTATTTTTGGTTTTAATGCAGCCATCTGCTGATGTCAATAAAAATGTTGCATATAATGCAGATTTGTGTATATATGTACAATTTCTTGTGAGATCTGTTTCTAGTTTTACCTTTTCTTTCAAAGAAGGAAACCTTTGCAGATACATTTCACGTAATACTGAATTAATATGACAGAGATATTGTGAAGCTATTTTTTTTTGTCGTGGGTCTTTGGGGTGTCCCTTCCTTGTCCTTTTTTCTTTAGTGGTAACCAGTTGGTTTTGTTCATTTCAGGTATAGTTTTCTCTCTGTTTCAGTCTGACTCCACTCAATGTGAGATGGGAAATTTGCCTCTTAGATGAGAACTGAAATTTTTATGGCTTTTTTACTCTGTTCAATATCAAGTGAACAGTTAATGCAGAAACAGGAGAGTTCCTTAGTAAATCACAAATGTTGACTTTCTTTTCACTGTAGTACTGTTCATTGCAAGTTTAAGACCTTTTTCTTTGCTCATAGTTTTTGCTGTTGTTCAGAATCGTGCATCAACACTTCTTTTTGAAAAAGTGTACTAGTTTGATTCATAACCTTGATTTTTCTGTATTAAAGTTTTATGTGACATAGTTTCATAATGATTAGAACATTATGCACTAAAACTGAAGTGATTGTGTCTGAAAAATTCTGTCGTCTGCCTTTCTGTGTATGAAAGGTGAAACGGGGAGTCATAAATTGATTTATTTGTGTGTGCTGGTAAAAAGTATCTAGTTGGTAGAAACAGAAAAGGATCTCAGTAGCCTTTTGTTCATCAGCTGGTGCTGGAAGCAGCTTGTGCGGTATTTTAGTGGGGTCTCTGAACGTCCCCCGGCAGCAGCAGCGCTTCATTATTACAGATAATGCTGGCAGGCTGCAGGAAAATCAGCCTCTAAAAGAAAGTCTCTTTCCCCTTCATTCAGCAGGTGAGAGTCTTGTTGAAGATAAGGATCAGCAAAGCAAATCCCTGTTCTCTGCTGTTTGTAATTCCCATGTGCTGACTTCTTACACCGAACTCTGCTTTTGAGAGTTGCCAGAGTAATTCAAGATTAGGTTCTCTTTTACTGCTGAGAAACAGGGAAAATGAGGAAAGGAGGATTTAGGCAATAAATGAAGCATGGAATAGCAGTGTGGTTATTGCAGTGTGCCTGGCAGTGTTCCAGGCCAGGTAGGACAGCGCTTGGAGCAGCCTGGGATAGAGAGAGGTGTCCCTGCACGTGGTGGGGGTGGGATGGGATGAGATTTAAGGTCTGTTCCAGCCCAAGCCATTCCAGAATTCTGGAATTCTCTGTGTGTGTGTAGTTTTGTGGCTCAAGATCAGAATCTCTTTAATACCACATAAGTATCTCAAGTCAATTTCAGGTGGTGTGTAAACAGCATCCTACATACAAATATTTGCTGAATCTTAATACTCTATTCATATTTAACTGAGAAGTGAAAAACACATGGAAGTTGTATAAGTATTTTTTAATGAACTTTTCTCAAGCAGTTCAATCAGAATTCTTTAAAATGTCACTAAGAAGCAACTAAAGATTGTGCTCAGGCAAGAGTTTGCACAAAAGCAATAAGCAAACTGGTGTTTATATTTAATAAAACATTTTGGAGTTCATTTTGAAGGTTAATTTTCTTTTGCACTATTATTACAGGGGATTTTTGCGTGAAATGGTTTCTTACTCATAATATATTGGAAAATATTTTCCGAAACTCCTTAGTAAAACTGAGGTTTTTGCATAGAGCTCACCAGTGTTTTTAAGCTGCAAACCTTTGATTCCATTAAGACATCTTCACTATCTGTTTCCTTTTGGTCACAAGCTGGCAGTTTTAAATCCTTCTTTGCTATGCTTGGAGTGCCACTGATGGCAATCCCCAGGGTTCTTGGTGATTGGAATTGTCCCATGGCTGTGGCCAGGTACCTTAGTAGGGCTGCAGTGTTGGGCCGCATAAGCCTTGAAGCATAAACTTCTGGAACCTTAAATTGTCTGGCTGTGAAGAACCCATCTACATTTATTTTTCCTTAATTTCCTTATTTTTTCCCCATTTTTTCTCCCCCTCCTTTTTATTCTCCCCCCCCTTTAAAAAAAAAAAAGTTTTCTATTTATTTATATGTTTATTTTTACTTTTCTGTGCCAGCTCCTGGCATCCTAAAACCTGTCCATGCTGTGTTGAAGTCTCCCATTTCCCTGCTGCAGAAATTGCGTTTCGACCACACGGCATTGACTTATGTCCTGTGTTTCGTGGCCTGCCTGCCTCTGAAGTTATCTGTGAATTTAACTTAATAGCTGAACCTAGTGTGGATTAGAGAATTCTAGTAATACATACTTAAGAAAAGAGAGAACTTTCTGTTTTCCCTTGTAAACCAAATGAAATGTAAGGCAACCCTTCTTTTAATGGAATAGGTGTTGTACAGAAATGCATTTATGACTGTTAAGAGCAGAACAGCCAGTCTGAGTTGGGTCCTGCACATGGCAGAACTGGAGTCTTTTGGATGCTAATGCCCTTGAAATTTTGATTTAACAATAATCTATAATTTAGCAATAATTTAGCTAAATCAGTAGAGATGGTGGGAGAAGTGGTTTGCCTGTTTTCCCTGTTTCACATACAAGCAAAACTTGTGTCAGTCCTTCTACCAAACATCGGCTGTCAGTGCAGAATCAGATGCTTCCTGTCCCTTTTCTGTTTTACCTGGTTTCTTCCTTTCAAACACTTAGCCAGTGGAAGAAATTTGGAGAGTTAGCGTTCAGATTTTCTAGACTGATAGTCAAACATTTGTTGGCCTGGCTTCACTACTGCAAGGTTTTATTATTGCTGAGGGTTTTTTAAGGTTTGGGGTTTTTTAATGTGTGGATCAACTCTTTGTTAGCCTGATTTTCAAATGTCTCCCTCCTGTTGCTGTAATTCTTTGTTTGGAAAGTATTCTTACTATTAAAAAAATTGTGGGAGGAGATGGAAACCACTATGGGCTTTTATGACCTGCATTTCAAAAGGAAGGCATTTCTGGTAACTTCAGTTCAGAAGCTAAGCCAATTACCTGTAAAGCTGTAAAATACACGTATTTGGGTAGTAAATTGTCCCCTGGGCAGTCTGAGAGGACAGGAGGCTCAGGAAACTTGTCGTGTGAGCTGTAGCTCAGGCTGGGTGCTCCAGCTTACCTGGAGTTGTTGCTGGGTGGAAATGTTGAGTGGTTTGGGGTCTTGGCTGATCCTTGTGGGTCATGGTCCAGTCTAGGGGAGCAGCAACAGACTCCTCCAGCTCTCTCTGTCCCCCGGGGTAGGTACGAGGAGCAGGCAAGTGTGTGCATCCTTGGAGCAGGGTGGCCAGATGTGTGGGACCTCAGCAGGTGAGGGCTCAGCCAGATGTGTGGGAGCTGTGCAGGTGAGAGCTCAGCCAGATGTGTGGGAGCTGTGCAGGTGAGGGCTCAGCCAGATGTGTGGGACCTCAGCAGGTGAGGGCTCAGCCAGATGTGTGGGAGCTTTTGTAAAATGCACACAATGCACTAGGGCACTCCAGTGCATGGCTCATTTAAGTATTTGAAGAAACACCCTGAAGTTATTTGAGCTCTGAAAGTTAGACATGATTAAGTACCTTGAAAAATATTCTCGAGTCATCTTTCTTTGCTTTGCTGCAGTCATGTCCTGATAACACAGATAGGAGGACTAGTGGCAATTATGAAGATTATCTTCCAAGTTTTAAAGAATTAGAATTTATTTGGAATTCCTTCTGTCTTTCCTCCCTGCTTTAGCAATCTAAACTGTTCTTTAACAGCTCCCTGTTTTGGGAGGGAAACTTCATGGTTCAGGCAGATCCTTAGTTGTCATCTACTGGACCCAAATGCTTAATTGGTGTTAATATTATTACATTACTTTCTTCATTGTTGTTGCAGGCTTTTCATGTATCACTGAGGAATTTTTGGATGCAGCCAGGGTAACCTCCTGTCTGTCTTCCATTGATATTTGCCATCATTCTTTTTTTATAGCCTGAAGCACCTGATGTTTGTCTTGCGCTTCTTTTCTCCAGGTTATCTGTTTTTCTGAGGAAACTCTTTCCAGCATTGCTCCGAATTTCTTTGACTTCCAAAGTCTGATAGCTTCTCTCTGATCCTTTCAGAACTTTCTCCAGAAGAAAATTTTACTGCTTCATAATAAGTCATACAAATTACTTTCCACCATTACTTTTTAGGTAGATACTTAGGGAATTTCATCTTCTGTGTCACCATCCCGTATGATTCCCGTAAAATTCATGAGGTGACTCGTTACTGTCTCCTCAGGGCATCCTCCCTGAGTGTGGAGTGTGGAGTTGGCATTTTGCAGAGTCTGAACACATAACTGGAGCACACAGTGAGCGGGGGAATGACACAGCCTGTATTTAACATCTGCAGCTGGGTTCAACCAGGATGTGCTGTCAAAAGAGGAATAAGCTCTTTTGCCCAACATTGATGATGACTTACAAGGAGACCAGCAGTCCAACCCCAGATATCCTGGGATTCTTTGAGTGGGTTATTAAGTATATGCTCCCTGAGGAGAGCTGGGAAAGCTACTGGCAAAAACATGGCTCCTTCTAGGAGCAGGATACTCATAAACAGAGATTTCTTTCTGTGAATGAAAATCAGATTAGGTGCTGCTTGCTTGGTGAGGCTGGTGGGCACTGCGTGGCCAGTCAGTGCTGATCCAGCTCATCCCTGGGGAGCTGCTCTGTGCATTCCTGCTCCCTCCTCCTCCTCCTTAGCCTTTTCCAGGGATGCTGCAGACAGTTTTTTCTACTCAAAGCAGGCAGCTGCCTCACGAACAACTGTAGTGTTTAAGATGTCATATATCAATCCGTAATTCTGGGGCTTTAAAGATTTAGAGTTTGCATTTTGGTCAGGACTGTGCCTCTGCTTTGCTCTCTGATGATGATTCTCTCCATGACAGCTCTGTGCTGCAGAGGATGCGTTGAGTTAAACTCATTAAATACAGCAAATTATATACCAGGGACAAAATACTGCATAAAAACCCATTACTATCCCATTGAAAGCAGCAGGGAAGACCACGGTTACCACCTTTATTATCATCAAGAGGTGGACCCTCAAATATTTTTATAAAAGTCTCAGCTTACACTTTCAGATGTATTTTGTCAGGTAACTATTTTTTAGCTGCCATTTGGAATATTTTCTAATTATGTAAGTTGTGTAGTTTATATGGGTTAAGCCCAAGAAACTACTCAGAGACTTCCTTAAAAATCCATATATTTTCATACAATGTGTTAATTTTTTTGTAACCATGGACTAGGAAGCTTGTGAAACTCTACTGGAAATCTTCCTGAGGAATATGTGTGCCAAAAATAGGTGCAAAAATTAGAGTTTTTTATTTGAAGTGTGGGAGGTCATCAAGAAAACCTGGCTTTTGATGAATTGTCCCATTCAAGGTGGAGCCTACAGAAGAGTGTTTTGATTCTGCTGTACTTCAGATCTGTAGTAGTTTCTGTGAGCTGAGACCTGAGACAAAAATGAATATGAAATTCAACCAGAGTCAGATAAAAGCAAAGTGGGGACTGTTGCAATGTGACAGCACAAATTAAGACATCCCTAGCAGATGAAAATATGTAAAACCATGCAATTATCTGCTTGTGAGAGAGACTGCAGACACTACCACGGCACACATCTGTGATCTTTTGGGAAAGATCAGTGCGTACCAGATACCTATTCAGTGTTTCGTTACACACTGGTGCTCGACTTAACACGTGGTTGGAAATGGCTGTGCCAGTGCTTGAAGTCTGCAGGAGTGTGAATGGCAAAAGTGTGTGAAATTAGGACACAATAAAGAGATTTGTGAGTTGCAGGTACGTGGGGGGATTGAAAACCACTGCTGTTGTTTGTGATGCTGTCTGAGAACTCAGCGAGGGGAGGGTGGCCACACTTTGGGAGGTGAATTTTCAGGACATCTGGCAAGGGGTCAAGCAGAAAAGAGCCCAGGGTGTGTCTGCCTGCCCAGAGCTGTGCTGGGGGAAGGCTTTCCTTGACTGTGAGACTGGGGCGAGCTAGGATAAGGATCAGCGTGTTTGGGAGGTGCCACCAGCCTCACGCAATGCCACCATTGCTTACAGCGCTGCATGCAAGCCCCGTGTTTGGGTGAACGCAAGGCAAGCGTTTTCTGTTTTCTGCGTGCAGAGAGAGGGAGGAACACCTGGATAATGAATCCTGCTGCGCACACACACACCTGTATGCTGGCTGTGTTTGCAGGGCACTGCAGGAGCTCTCAGGACATTCAGTGCTGGGCAAACATGGAGGATCTCCCCCAGGAGCGTTTCCTCGACCACTGCCTGGGTTCTGTTTGACACCTGGGTGTTCCTGAGAGCTCCACTCCAAGTGCTGGTGGGACACAGAGCCCTCACAGAGACACAGATCGTGTCTTGAGCTGCGAGAAGAAGCAGGAGAGAGACCTGAGCAGAGCCTTTCTGCAAGGGCAGCCTGCTGGTTTTATCTAAACACAGCCCAAAATGTCAGTGGGATGTGGAGGTGACCCTGGGATGTGCAGGGAAATCCCCCATGGACCTGCCTAAGCACAGGGAAGAAGCTTCATGGACCTCTCGGGTAGTGCTTGGATTTGATCCCAAACCATGGCTCATCTGGTCGCTTGTCCAGTCCTCTCTGGGGCGGGTGGTTGACAGCAGATTGAATCACCTAAATCTCAGGTGAGATGTGTAGGAAAAGATAATATATAAAAAAATAAATAAAAATAATATATAGGGACAAATTATATTAGCATATAAATATGTTGAAACAGCGGTTGAGGTCTCAGTATGACCAAATAGGCCAGAAAGCGTGGTTTGGCATACATTTATTTGTTACAGAAACTTTCGTAGAAGGATTTTTTGCCATTGCTTGTTGGAACTTGGTAAAACCAGCTTGCCACCAGGAGCTTTGGAGCAGGTTTTAAAGTACTGGATTGATGGATTTAAGAAAATTTGTTCAGACCACACACACCCCCCCCCCCAATACAGCTTTGGTGCTACTTTCTCTTGTTTTAGAGAACGAGATTTGTAATTTGTATGTGAAATGACTGAGGTTCCTAGAATTTGAAATTGAATATGGATTTGAACTGAAGTCTATATAAATTCTGGAAAACAACAAAAAAGCTACTTCTCTGTATAGTTTAGAGTGGTAATTTTGGAATACATGAAGTCTTCTGAAACATGGAAAATAACATTTAAGATCTTTTCTATGGAATTGCTTTTCATTCTTGCTCAGCTACTTCACTCAAACTTACAATTATGTGTGGATATTGATTTTCTAGTCCTTTAATTACTGTTTTGAACCCACCAAAAGTTAAATGGATGGTGTGCCATATGCTGAACTCTCCATACAGGAAGAGTTTTCAAAAAATTATGTCTTGACTGTCTAAAAATGCTATAAATGTATCTTGGTGATGCTCAGATCTGGAACATTTCCATTATAGATATTTTATTTTTTTACATCCAGCATCAGATGTTAGCAGCATAATGGCTCTTGGTGATGGAGGAAGTGGTGGGAACACTTCTGTGATGTGCAGTCTTAGTCTTTTGGTTTGGAATTGGGTGAGTTCACCATGTTTTCATCAATGGAAATTCTGCTGCAAGGCTTGAGTTGTAAGTTCTCATTAAGCTAATTGCATCTCCCCATCTTTAAAATGTAAGAATGTAATTTCCACGGCACAGTTAGAGGGATTACTGTTTATTTCCTGGTAATATTCTGATAAATGGTTGACTTGAACCACTTATATGGTTCTTCTCTTTGGAATTCAGTAGCTGCTTGTGGGATGTAAGAATGCCTTGTCCAATTAGAGCAGAAACTTCAGGCAAAGTGCACCAGGTTAGCAACATGAGTCAGACAGTGACCTTTTTTGTTTGTTAATGGAGTGAATGTATCATCAGGGTACAGATGAATGTGTGCTCTAATTGTCTTGGCAGGGAGGGGGGAGCTCTGGCCTGTGTCATGTCTTTAACAGAAATTGCTGCAGCATTGTCATAAATTGATTGGAAATATTTTTTCCTCACATTACTCATGGGATGTCAACAAGTATGCAAATGTGAAAATTCGACATATGTCTGCTTGCTGCTTCTACGCGGTTTCTCACACCAGTTTAATGAGTAAAAACTGTCTTTTTAAAATGTCACTTCAAACCCAAGTCTTTTGGTGTTGAAGACCACCTCACTATTACTTTCTTAGTCTTCTGCCAGGATGTTAAACAGTTTATTAATTTGTTCATTTCACACACTTGAACTGTAGCCTGGTTTTTGTCTTGCGCTGCTCATAGCCCATAGTTAACAGTTTGTATATTTGGTATTCCTCCTTGTTACACAGCGTTGCACCTTTTGGGCGTCTCTGGCATCAGTTTCCCATTGATCCTTTGGCTGCGACACAGTGAAACATTACTATCTCTCTTTTGATCTCTGCGGCAAATGCATTTATTTCCGAATGAACCTATAACATTATTACCTTCTGTAAAGACTTCCTGACAGCATAATGACGAGGGCTGGGCCAGCGATACAGATCTAACAAGAGCTGCTCGGGTTATTCTGTGCTGTGCTTCTGTCCCACACCTGTCCGTGGGAGTTGGTCCCACAGCCTGGCAAGTCTAAAGCTTGGCTATTTATCCTTTTACTGAAATCTGCTGCGTTTACCCTGCACACTCTCATTAAACACCATTTCATTGCGCTGCAGGTTCGTTCCGCCCAAGAGGTAACAGCTCTTGTCACAGAGCTGGGGATGTTAACAGTTACCATCGTGCTTAATTAGCACATTGTGTGTGTTTCGTCCAAAAGCTTTGGGGTTGCCCTTTTGTTGCAGTGTTGAAATATCTCCTATTTTTGGGGCAAACGCAGTGGGGACAGGCCGGGATGTTGGGCTGTGCTGGACCACTCTGCGGTTACCCCAGGAGTCCTGAGAGGAGTCACAAATCTCTCTGGGCAATAAATCCTTGTGCTGTCAGTGTGGGCATCACAGTGCCCTGTTCGCCAAAGCTCTCAGTCGATGGCAGACCTGTGGGGGTGGAACAAACCCCGTGCCATAAACCTGGGGTTTGTGCTGCCTCGCTTTCCTCCGTGGGGCAGGAAGGATGCGAGCGCACAAATCCTTTTATGTGGACGGCAGGCTTCGTGTTTGATAAGAACAAAAAGGGGAATCTCGTAAGACAAATGAGGTGCTTTAAAGCATTACTGGGTATTCAGGATATATTGCTGTAGCTGAAAAGCGTTTCTTCTCTGCCTTTTACATCTGTCTTAAATTTTGTCTACAGCATTTATTGCTTAAAATTTGGATGGTGGTTGAACTGGAAAGAGCTAAGTCAACTCCTAAGAGGTCATCTCTCCCCACAGTACTTAAGAGAGTTCAGACTAAAATGAGTCACGTGTTTGAATTATATATATTTAATTTGAGGAAAAAAGTACATCTTTGCTTTTGAAGCTGGACAGAGAGTAAAGTAGTACGTGTGTGTATTGCATGTACAAAAGTACAAACAACTAGTGAAAACCATTTTGGTGGAATGCCTCTCTGAGATTTTAAAATTTCGCACTTAATAGGTCACTGCAGTAATTACTGCTCCATCAGTGCCACAATTACAGTGATCACACAGAACATGGGATAGGGTTTCAAACGGTAAGGGGAAGACAGATTTGGTGTAGTTATCTTCAGGTTTTTGAAAATGAATAGTAAGAATGTTTCAAGTAAGAATAGCTGTGTATCACTAGGTGCATTCAAATACATTGTACTTCTTAGAAGCAGTGCAGGTAGTAAGTATAAAAGACACCTCCTCCTCCTCCTCCTCCTCCTCCTTCTCCTCCTCCTTCTCCTTCTCCTCTTTCTCCTCCTTCTACTTCTCCTCTTTCTCCTCCTCCTCCTTTTCTCCTCCTTCTCCTCCTTCTCTTCCTTCTCCTTCTCCTTTTCCTTTTCCTTTTCCTCCTTCTCCTCCTGCTCCTCCTCCTTTCTACCTCTCCTCCTTCTCCTTCTGGAAGGTCTGGAGCTCTGGGGAGTCAGCTGGAGCTGTGGCAGTCCTGTGTGGCTCTGCTGCCCTCAGAGCCCAGGATGGATCTCAGGATGCATTTTCCCCTCACTGCAGAGCTGTGCTTGTTCGGCCGTGCTGTGCATTGAGGCTGCCATTGCTTCTCCTGCTGCAGCCTGAAGTTTCCATGCTCTTTGGAAAACCACAGGGCTATTTTTCAAGTGTGCTAACAGCTTGACACATCCCACATGTTGAAAAGGCTGACCTGGAAAAACAAAGTGATGCTGTGTGAATATATTATATTTACAGTAAGCATGCTCACTCAGAGCAGCAGTGGGTCACTTGTTAGCTCACTGGGCACTTTTCCAAATATTAAAAATGTTGACATTAAGTAATTTGGGGGCTTAATAATGTTTTAATTAACGACTATTTAAACACCTGTGGTCAGATTGACCTACATGTCTGGTTGAGAAGTTCCAGAAGAGGTAATAGATCTGGCACGTTCAGTACATTGTGGTTTGTGGGAGGCAGTGGAGTGCACCTCAAACTTGTGATAATCCTTTGTTTCTAAAGAAGAGAAGCAAACAAAGGCACAATACTAAATATTGTCCTTTCTGCTTGTTTTTCAGATTAGCACTGTACGTATATGAATATCTGCTCCATGTAGGAGCACAGAAATCAGCCCAGACGTTTCTATCAGAGGTGAGTTTCCTTACGTGACTTCCAAGTGAAAAAAGTATGATTTGGTCTAGAATAACAGCACTGAGAACCTTGGGTATCAGTTTGCCTTAATCAGTTGTTCCTCGCCCTCTGGAATCCAGTTTGCCATGTCATTTTGCATGACTTTGTGTAACTATTTTTGCTATGGTTTGTTATCTGCATTCTACACTGGGGAAGATTAATCTATTTTCTCTAATAAGTGGGCATGTTGGAGAACACTTCAATGGCACTCGTTTCTGATGACCTTTTAACTTACTATTGATATCTCCAATTGTGAATGATGGGCCCTTCTAAATGTATTTTACATGCCCCTGTCGTGCACTATCAGTTCTTCTCTGAAGCACTGCTGATCTCTCTGTGCTCTTTTAACCACTTCACATCTTTTCATCTGTTGAATCAATGATGGCAGCGACCACTTAGGTCCTGCTTTTTAAAACACGTTCAACTGCTAATGGAATTTTTACCTTTACACAATAGTTTATTTTCTTTAATAGTCTTTCAGAGACTTTGTATGCATCTTTCAAAGGCTGAAGTAAATTATGTCTCCTTAGCATTTTACTGGGATACAAATATATGCTGAACATATTGAAGTCTTCTGGGTTTATTATTGTTTTTAATCTTTGACAAGAACATATAAGATATAATAATAATAGTTGGAATATTGAGCTGAAGTTGGGGAAAAATAGGCAAGGTGTTGTGCTAGGAAAATTTTGCTTCTTCATCTGATCCTCCTCCAAAAGCTAATAAAATTATTATGCTGGTGATGACATTTTGGAGATGGAAGAGGGGAAAATGAAAACCCAGAGAATTGTTTGTGATGTTTACACAAAACTGACAAAGCAGAGATAAGGAAAAAGGGTAGAATTGTAGTAGTATCAGTTTATGTTTACAGTAAAATATGTTTCGACAATTGTTTTATCTCTGTGGTAAAGCACTGGAAAAATAAGAGATAAAATAATGTAGAGTATCATCTTGGCTTTCCCAAAACATCTGTCATTTGTAAATAATGCATTGCACAAGGTAAATTTTGCTCACTTTGTTTTTATGATGTATTTGCAAAATGAGCAGTTGGCAGAAGTGTGGCTGGGTTGTCATCTGGATTTCCAGAAAACATTAAATGCAGTGTCTTGAAACTCAGCTTTTAAAACTAATTCAGTCTTGAGTTACACAGAAGGTCTCGGGTCTGAACAACGAAATGTAAGGATATATCAAATCTTCCAAATTAAGACTGATGCTCATCAAGAGATGGTCAGCATGGGTCAGGGACAGTTAGTAATGCATAGAGTGGGTATGAGGCATGAGCTGTGAGCTTACTTCCCTCACTAATTAGCAGTGCAGAAGGGTAAATGTGCAGCTGACACCTCTTGTGAGTGGTTCTGTGGCTGTTGAGCTCAATGCTCTCTCAGTTTGGGTGAGTTTCATTTAGAAGTCACACAGTTCAGAGTGACTCTAAAACTGAATGTTTGGGCCTGAAAGAAGTGAGCACACACAGATTGTCTGAGCTGCAGAGCAGCCAGTGGCGTGTAAAGGTGATGAGCCACCTCTCACAGATCCACCAGGGACTGGGGCTCAGAGTAGTGGAACCAAATTAAAGGAAAATGTGAGGTGGATATCCGTTAATCCACTCTGTAACTTCGAGATGCTTGTCCTGAGCATCCCTGTGTTTTTGTTATGCTTTGTGTCTAGTGTGACTTCTGTACATTTCCCTTGAAGAGCTGATCCTTCTCCCATGTATTTTCTGTGCTGGCAGTCAGATTCCAGCCTTGGGGGAACAATTCCATGAGCCTGGCTGGACCAGGAGGTGGCCATTTCCCTGTGAATCCTTCCCTGACCATGAGCTTAACCAGTGGAGTTGACAATGAGCCTGGGTTTTTCTATAATTAATAATTCTTGGTTAGTCTCATTGCTCAGACAGACCGTGTCTGCCATGTGAGACACAAGTATGGATATTTTGAAAAAACAACAAAAAAATCCCTGTAAAGAGCTTCAAACTTCCACATTCCCTTCAGTCTCCTTCAAGTTAATTTCTCAAGATGAAATATGTTCCAGAACCCACAAAAGACAAGAATTGGGTAATTTCCTCACCAGGCCCTGCTTTGGAGATAACAAACACTGCTTAGACATAATATGGGTGCTCTACACAGACACAATTTTTACTCTTAAGTGAATGATTTCTCTGCTTCAGGAACCCTTTCTCGTTCTGGTTGTACAATGCATCTCCTCATGATGTTATTTTGAAACTTCTCAGAGATACTGTGTGTTCCTGATTATTAATACAAGTCTTTCCAAGCCATTCCCAGGGCACATGAGGAGCAGCTGTGCCTCAGAGAAGTGTATTTGAAGAGAGCATGATACCTTTGTAGTAGCTATGCCTTTCAAATGTTAGTTATTTTTTTCTGCCAACACTTAAGCAGGAACTTCGTAAATGTTTTTTATATATTAATTACTATGTGAGGAATGTTGGTTCATTCTGCCAGCTTTACCAACTAAAGTGATAGTGGCTCAAGGTTATATTTCAAAAACAATTTAAAATGGCAAAATTAATTTTGAATAATTGTGTTCATATAATGTATCAAAATTGCATTAGGTTTCATCGTGTTTGAGATTTTCTATATGGATTTTCATATGAGCGCATACATTCTTAGATATGTGAGCTACGTATTCCTCTGCAAGCTGTTGACAAAACTTGTAGGTGTTTAAATTTCTTTAAAATTGGATGTGGAAATCAAGTTGGAGTTGAGAATTTTAAGTTCAAGTCTCTTTGGAAGATGCGAGCTTTTGGAGGGCCCCTGGCAGTATGAACACTATATCTGCTTTTTATATGAAGCTTTTAGGTACTTCTACATATATGTATATGGATCTGTATCTTTAAATTCCTTTCATATTAAGGCAGCTAAAGCATATAATTAAAATAATTCTCTTCTTATTACTCTCATTCCTTCTGTCTTTGGAGAAGAATATGGCTTTTGCTTTTAACAATTCCCTTTTTAATCCAGTTGGACAGGAAATGATGCTGTGTGTCCTTGTAACTGCAGGAGTTTGGAGTGCACACAGTGCCTGAGATTCCACCCTGTTCTAACATGAGACATTCTGCACAGTGCTGTGTGGGCTTTATTGCAGCCCAAACTATTTAATTTTGGAGTTCAGGACAAGCCACTGCCTGGCATTGAAAAGGTGGTGGTGTGATTACAATTGAGGTACAACATTTGGGGAGTTTTGCAGAGAGACAGACGCTGTCCCTGAGATTTGTGCTGTCTGATGGGCTCCTGATAGACAGCGCAGGTGTGCAGTGAGGAGCTGAGAGTTCTTAAACTGCATTTCCTTTGAAAACAGCGTCAAACCAACCAAATTTTGGTGCCCAGGTGCTCAGGAAGCCAAGCCAGAGTAGGTGCACATTGTCGCTGGGTGGTTACCGCCACATTGCTTCTGCCTGGAGCGCTCCTTGAGGATTATAAAACACTGCTGGCCATGGCTGCGGGGGGAAGAGTGCCACCTGCTGAATCCACAGCATCAGTCCTGTGCAAAAGCTGAAAGACTGCCGATTTTAAGGATACTTTATAATCAGCTTTTTAATCATGCATTTGTGACCTCAAAGTAATGCACAATGTATTCAGAATTAAAAAACCCCAAGGAATAAAATTCTAAAATATGCTTTCCTAGCATAAGAAGTGCTAATCTTAAGTATCAGCTGTATCAATAAGTGTAAAAAAGTAAGTAAATAGGGCATCCAAATTGATGGCCATAAAGCATTTAATAACTGTGAAATCTTCTCTTCCTCATCCTTTTTGTATCTGAATTACGTATTGCTTTTCAGCCACAGTGATCACAAGAATGTACACCTCTGTTTTTCTCATTTTGTTTTAGATAAGATGGGAAAAAAACATCACACTGGGGGAGCCCCCAGGATTCTTGCATTCCTGGTGGTGGTAAGTACCAGTTTTCTTTTCCTCTGAGTTTTTTAGAATATGTCGATGGCCAGTTTCTGCTGCTGGAGGCAAGAAATTCAGATGAACACTGTCAAAAGAATGAGAGGATCAGGATTAAGAAGCATTCTGTTGTTAAAGAATAAAATAACAGAAAATTAGATATAAGAAATTATATGTATATTGGATTAAAAAAGTAGTGCATAGTGCATTGATAAGAAGGTCTGACTTTCCTTCTTAACTGCCTTCCAGCACATTTTGCAGTTAAGGGATCATTCTACGTATCAGAAATATTTGGATTTGCAAAGAAAACCCAATAAATAGAGTGACTGTGTGTAGATGTGAGCTTGCTCAGTCTGCACTCCATGGCTGTGTGAGCAGAATTCCCCAGGGGGGAAGAGTGCTCATAGGCACTGCTGTGGAGCCATGGTATTTATTCATTTTTTTTATATATCCAACAAGCCTGGGTTGGAAGGAATGCAGAAGTGCAGGGAATATACCCAGCTGTTGGGAGGACTGGAATTCACAAGTTTTGAAACTGTGCCGTTTGAACCCAAGGGATTTGCACAGCTGCATGGGAAGTGGTGTATCCTTCTTTGACCATTCTTTCACAGCTTTCAGCTGTGTGATGGAAGCCTGGCAGGAATGTGTCCCTTTTATCTCTAAAGTCTGCATTATCCTTAATTTGGATTGTCTGCAGCAGAGTGCTCAAATTGTGCATAAATCCCTATTATGGTGCTGGATTAAGTTACAGAGGATAAAGTCTAGACCAGTAAAAAAACTGCTATGGAACTCCGTCAAATTTTATTATCAAATTTATTATTAAATCATTCTAGCATACTCACAGTTTCATTCCAGAAACTTTGTGGTAGAACTGATTTGTGTATAACTCTAGTTGAAGGAGTTTTGTGGGGGGAAAACCAATGGGGTTATGTACCATAATACCCTTCCTGTCACTCTTTATGACCTAAGAACGTGCCCATCTGGTTTCTGGGCTTGCTCAGGCACCAGATCATCAGGGAACTTTGGTTTGAGCACAGGACTGGACATTTGTCCACAGGAGCTGTGGCTGCCCCATCCCTGGAAGTGTCCAAGGCCAGGGTGGATGGGGCTCGGAGTAACCGTGGATGGTGGAAGGTGGTGGGGCTAGATGATCTTTGACGTCCCTTCCAATCGAAACCATTCTGTGATCCCAGGTACCTTGACCATGGAAGGATTCCCAGTTTTCTCTCCAGTTTCTTTCCCGTCCATATTATTATGAATTCATCCCTTCCCATGCTTTGTGGAAGTCATTTGCAGCAGTTGCCAGAGGGATAAGGTTAAATGCACAGTAATGCACATTACATTCTTGTGTATTAGACCAGATTCTTGGTCTGTGATGCAGTGGTACTTGGAATAGAGCACTGCTTGCCTCAGAGATCAGGTGGCAGGACTTGGTTCCTCAGAGGTGATTCATAAAGCTAAATTCTTCTTAGAGGTGAGTGTTTCCATCTTTGGAGAGAAAGTGATGTTTCTGTGTAGGAACATCCGTGTGGGGTGTGAGCACACCATAAAATCCACATGAGCATCACAGTGACACTCTCACCATCCCTGTGACCTCTTCCCTTGCAGCGTATTTTGGGATCTCTACTGTGCAGCTCCAGAAAGACGAGAAACATGTGAACACTCGAGTGAAGCAAAAGCCTTTCATGACTACGTAAGTTTTTCTTTACCATGGCTTCATTGACTGCATGTGTAAATGTGATAGAGGAGTGTTTCTGCACTGCAGTGGCTCACAAACACACGTGTTGGTCATGTAAATCTCGGTGTTGGGGACATACCTTGGAATCAGGAATTGCTAATTCTTTAACTGCCAGCACAGTGTTGGTGACTCCTGGGAGCTGTCTCAGGGATCAGGGTGCTGTGCCATAAAGTGTGTCCTTCTGCCCCCCATGCCAAGGACACATCAGGCTGGTCACAAAGGCACGGCACAGATGGAAACACAGATGTAACCTCTCCAAGTACCTGTGCTCTGTCAGTGCTGAAGAAAAGGCTGGTTTATAGGTGGAATTGATCCCTGACTTCTGTCAGGACGCCTCTGGCTGAAACTAGGGTGGTTCTTCGTATATTTTTGTGTCCTGAAGTAAGTATTTCTCATCCTAATGAACAATCAAGCATCATAGAATAATGCAAAATCAGCTTGTCCAGGAGAATAGGAGAAATAAAGGGCAGAAGTTTCATGACAGTTTTCCTGCCTTCTCCCAATACAACTGTGAAACTTCTTTCCTTAAGTCTTCTCCAGATCTGTCTCACAAATACTGTCTAGTTACTGCCCAAAAAATATTTCTACGGATAAAACTGAAATTAGACTGCCCAAGCCCAGTGTCTTACAAACACAGATGGGGAACAACAGAAATGATTCAGCAAAGTGACCATTTTCCATTTTCTGCTGTCGAAACCTGGTAATGGCACCCCAAAATGTGTGAGCTAATGGTGATCTTGCCTTTTTTGCAGTAAACAACAGCTTACACTGTGATTGCACCATAAGCACAGTTAGAGCTGTTCAGCATCTTTCACCAATGGCTCTCTAACACCCTGCAGTGGTGGTTAAATTGTGAGGGTGACTGGGTTAGTAGCTTGGACAATGCTGCCCAGTCATGCCCAGGCTATGCTGACCACTAAACAGAATTAATGAAAGAAATAATTATCGCAGAGGAACAAAGTTTAAGGACATTTTGTACCCACAGAGTTGTTAAGGTCAGCCAACTTAGTAAGGCACATTCCTCAAATTAAAAATGAAGTATCTCTTGCAAGTACAATAGCTGTGGTCATTTTGGCCTAATCTGTTTTAAATATAGAGTTGTTGGAAAAATAGAACACTTAGCTATTAGTGTTAGCTACTTAGTATTTTGAATCCTTGTTATTAGAGAAAGGTTTCATTCCCCACTGAAGGAGCAATAGTTTTACAGGAATAGCTTAAGACCATGAGGAATGACATTAGAGATTTAAATCTGCAGAGATCCAAAGCACAACAGCTGACTTCAGTGGGGGACATTGTGTTCTCAAAATAAAGTCTGTGTAACAAAAGCCAAAAATCCGAAAAATGTAAATATTGCTGTGAAACAGAATTGTGAAACAAAACGATCAGCTAGAGGAGATTTTCAGTGAAAAGGTATTTGGAGTCTAAAAGGAGTCCACAAACCTTTAAGCTCAGGAGAGTTTAATTGATCAGTAAGTTCACTATTGAGTCTAAATTTAGAGGTATACTAAGAATCTGAGTCGGTGAATCCAAATAGTTAGAAACATCCTTTAGCATTTCTAACCTCTACAGGTCTTGGAATATTACATGGCCTTATTGGTCAGGTCTATCTTCATTTATGATGTGTGTTGTCATAATTCAAGAAAAGTGAGAAAATGTGAGTTTTGTGTGTCCTTGAATCCTGTGATTGTTTGAATGTTTAAGTTATTGTATAAAGTTTTGTTTGATGAAAGATAAATCATGGTATGATTCTATTTGCACATCAAGACAGGATGAATGCTTATTTTAGAAACAATTTGATTTATTTTAGAAATTAATTTACTGGGTGTTTGTGAAACCCATTCTTTCAACATATTAAGGTGTCAGGAAAAGCTTTGCATTGTTTTTGTCACAGCTGGGATAAAGTCATTTAAACGTCACAAGACTCCCAGTGTTCCTTGAGTTTTGCTAGGACAGTCTTCATCATGGATTTTGTGTCTGGTGTTTTAGGGGAGCATTTTAGGCTCATGTCAAAGAACAAGAAAGCGGCTGTAGGATAAGCACAGCAGAGGAAGAATGGCATTTATTTAGTGAAATCCTGACCCATGCAGTGTCTTGCCATTGGCTGTGGAGGGGCCAAATTCCTACCGTCACTCCTGGATTCCAGCTCCTGCCAAGACTGAGGGGCTGCTGAATCCAAACTCTGCACTAGAGCATTTGTAGCTGTGCTGTCATATCTGAACACTGTTCCTGTAAGTACAAAACAGCACAGAAGGCTTGTTTATTAATTCATAGGAGCAATTCAGAATTTTTTATTAGGCATGTGTTCCACTTGACCTAAGGAAAACCATTGCTGCTGAAGGGGCGCGTGGTCTGGCTGCTGCAGACATGGCAGCTGTGGCTGAGTGGGCTGCGTTTGGAGAGGAAATGATCTTGTCTTTGCTTTTGTGCGGAGAGAAAAGCTTAGGGATGCGTGATGGAGGAGGAAAGCTCTTGCAGATGATTTAATGATTTGGAAATATTGCTGCCTCACTCGACATAGCTGCAAGTCAGGCAGGAACACACAGGTTGACTCATAAAGTGAATACACAGAAAGACTGAGTTTCTTTAAGTTTACTTAAAAGTTTTAAATTATCTTAACTGCAGTTGTAGGAGTAATGCTGTTTGATTTCTCCACCCCTCTCAGACCGTGCATCTTTGCTTGTGGCACTACGATGCTCACCTTACTAAAAATCCACTAAACAGAAAAGCAAAGACCTGTTCTGGCTTCATAAAGAAGATTTTTCTTGCTCATCCTGAGTTCAAGTATTTAAAATGGATTCTGTGTTTATTTTCTGTCAAGATTTGCCACTGGATATGTTTTTTTTCTGAGTGAACAAGGTTCTGAACTCATTAGGTACATTTATATAATTTTTTTAGGCTTGAAAAGATGCACGTCATGAACATGCATTTGCTGGATCAGGGATATAGGTCCTAGCCTGGAAGTTTTGAGATATATGATGTAGAACTGGAAATTGTTTCAGGTAACTCAGGAAAGAAAGCTGTTGCTTGCCCTCCCAGGCTGTTAATACTGCAGGCATTTCAGTAGGAGTAGCTTCATTTAAGCAGAAAAATCCTCATGATTCTTTTCCGGGTACCTATTACTTTATTTTTCCTGGAGGAAAACTGCATGCTTTGAAGTCTTGTGAGAAATCATGTACATGGATGGTCTGAGGCAAAACTCAGCCTTCAGTTAGAATGGTTTGTGTTTCTTCACGGTGTCCTGAGGAGATCTCTTCACCTCTCCAGTTAAGAGCTCATTTTTCCACATTTTGAGATCTAATGCTGAGAGAAGCAAGTTCCAACCTGCATCTTTTTCCACTTTTTTCCAGGCTGAAAAAGTGGGTCAAAAAGGAGAAATAGAACCTGGATTTTTAGCATCCCCATCTCTGGGTTTGAAGGGGTGGTACCTGGAAAGTCTTCCCTACAGGATGCTTTCTGTACATAGCAGTTAATACATCTTTACTGTCCAGAAGTTCCAGTGCTCCTGTTTTTTCACGATCCTGTCAATGGAAGTTTTTCATGTGGTGCTGGTGCAAAGAAGGGGTTTACTATTTCTCACACGTAGCTGTATTAAAATATCGATTATTTTCCAGGTAAGGTTTGATTAGTTCTTCTCCCCAGCTCTTTGAAAGACCACTTCTGGTGTGAGCCAAGGCCTCTGGTTTGTGTTTGTGTCTCCCAGAAGAATTCCAGGTAATTTACAGGGTGACAAACCAGACTGAGCAGCCTCATGAGCGGGTACCACATCCGCCCTTCCCTGCTGGCACAGCTCAGTGCTGAGCTCTGTGACACAACTCAGGCCATGGGAGCCTTGTGGGGTGTACCAAAAACAGTGCTGTCATCACCTTTTGTCCAGATTATTCCTTTTAGAGGTCGTAACTACAGAAATCAAATTTTCCTAGAAGATATTGAGCAGAATGTTTGGACATTTGAGATGGCTGATCAATCTCTGTGCATCTCTCTTCAGAAAAGCTGGGTCTCTGCATTTATTGCTGTGTCTTATGGGGAGAGAAATTATCACTTTCTTCTCTGAGCCCATCTCCCTTCAGCAGAACTGAGAGACACTTGCATGACCTAAATGCCCCAAGCTCCCTTAATTAATCATTAGCAGTACTCAGTATTTAACGAGTTATGAATATTTTTATATCTGTTTTGGACTAAAAATTGCCATGAAAATCTTGTGAGATTGTTCTTCCACAAGGACTGTTTTGTTTCTGCTTTCATTGAATTGCTGTCCTCCTTCTCTGCGTTTTGCATATCAGGGGTGGCGGAACTTATTTTCAGTCTTGATTTTCTTGCCTGACCCATCTCTTGCTACCGTGACCTTCCACAGGCAGCCTAGCTAGGGCAGCTTTTGCTGCTAGGTTTATTGCTGAAAATGGAATTCTAGGTCTGGTTTCCACCTCTCAGCAGAATGCATGGTAGGCTCCTTCTGCTTAAAACAGAAATTCGGAAGAAAAAGCTCCCCATCATCCTCATCCTCCCATGGAAGAGCAAGAGATGACAAGTTCTCCTGCTTTGCTCCAGGGCTTTTGTACCAGAGGCAATGCTGCAGATCAGATCTACCTTTTAATTCCTTACCTGAGTCCTGCAAAGTTCTGGAAGGTCCTTTACTGATCATCACCAAGTCAGTGAGTTCACCTTCCGAATATGTTCTCCGGGCAGTTGATTTTCCTACTCTGTAGATTGTTCCTGTGTCCTGGTGGAGAACAGGTTATTTCTTAAAAGTAGAAGAAATTTATTAAGTGGCCATAGCATTCTTTTTGTAGGTAATATGGAAATGAAAAGCCTTTCCTCTCATACCCTCACTGTCAAAATTGTATCCTTTCGTTTTGTGTAAATAGCATTGATATTTAGTTTTGAATGAAGTGCCTTTCTTTACTACTCCTTTCATTCTGTGGAGATCATGTCTCACACTGTTCAGGTGTATCTGCAGTAAAATGTGTTCTTAGATATGGAAGCCAGAAGAAAACCAAGGAATTAGCATTTGCCTTGAAATTCCACATCTGAACACATAAAGTAAATATGGTTAAAGATTGCACAACAATAAACAATTAACAAACCACATTTTGTGCAGAGCACTGTTTAATGTGTCTCAGAAGGTGAGACACATTAAGGTCTTGACTTCCTCGTGTGCAGCCAGAAATGCTGTGAATGTGAAAAATGGGATAAATGTTTAGGATTCTTGTCGTTGGTCAGGAGCAGTGTTTTACCTGCAGGAGTGGCCACTGCTCACGGGGAGCTTTGGGGAGGACAGTGGGGTCACCGCCTGAGGGTCTCACACAGAACCTGCACAGGCGAGCTGAGCTGCTTCAGTCTCTCAGCACCTTAATCGTATTGCTTTCGCTGTTCTTCAGTGCAATTGTGTGGAAAGGATTAGTTAAAAGCATTCCCAGCCCCCAAAATCTCAAACAGCACTGGCTGGTGTCAGGTGTTTATAGGTGTGCGCCACAATATTGCACTGTGTTTCCAAGAGTATGAAACTCTTTTCGTTTGCTCATCAGGAATTTTTTGAAGTTGAGAAATTGGTTCTTCCCTTGGATTGCAGAGACTCCTCTTGCAGGAAAATCAGGATTAATTTCCTGCTTCCTGCTAAGAAATCCCCCAGCTGAATTCTCGTTCTCACATTTTCACGAAGAGGGAAGATGTGCTTGTTCTGCTCTTACCATGCTCCTTCATCATTCCTTTCCATAAATTAGTGGAAAATACAATGCTTGGATTTTAAGTGCTGTGTGTCACAAATGTTAATTGTAAGCTCTGATACAGAAATGTGTTGTTTCTTACAGCCAACATAATTTTTCTCTTTATAGAGGTAATTTCCCAGGTAATTTTGTGCTTTACTTCTCTTTTAATGTGAGAACTCAGCCACTTGTTTCAGAGAGAATGAGCAGCATTTCCTCCCCAAAATTTCAATCGCTCTTCTTTGAGTGAATATTTAATTTCCTTGGAATTTAGAAGTAAAATGGTTAATTAGTTTGAGCTCAGTGGAAGCCTCTGACAGGATAAGGAACCACATTTCCCTAAAGGTAATTTAGCTCCTCTTTCATGGTTCCCAGAGGGAGGCAGTGGACACATTGCTTTATTTTTCCTCTTTTCTAACAACCATTTTAGCTTCACTTTCATTGAAAACAATGGGAGATAACAGCCATTTTAATGAGGGGAGACTTTGGGGAGCACTCTGTGAAAAGTAGTATTTATTTAGAGCGGAGTACTAAAAAGATTTATATAGACTCTATGCAGAACCATGCCAAATTTATGAAATGGGACAAAATCTGGTTTTCTTTTGCTAGGAGGAGGGGGATGTGAAGGCCCAGGAAGTTAAGGCAGAAGTTAGTGGCTGAAGAGATAATGTGGAGTGCGCAGGATGAGGCAGAGGCTGAAAGAAAAAGGGAAGTGGCTGGAATGCTCAGGCTGCTTCAGCCCCTGGAGTAGTTAAGTTCTGTTAAAAAACACAGGTAAAATCTGTTTATAAGGGCTTGATTGTTATTTTTTTAACGTTGATAGACAGACTGTTAACCTCCTAGATGCTTTAGTTCATGATAGGTGTCTCCATGGATTCATTTCTCTGTGTTCTGAAGTCAAGGGCTTTCTTTATAATTAAAACAAACCCCAGGCACTTCTACTCTAAAGTTGTGACATGTGTCATTGTCTGGAAGAAGACTTCACAGGAAATTTCTGACCAGCTCAATGGAAGTCCCAGGGTAGTGCAATTTCTTTTCCTGTGTGGTTGTCCTGATGAACAACTGTTAACTTCCACCATTTCTCAGAGTAATGTTGTTAAATGTATCCTGTGTAAAATGTCTTGCAATTGAATGAACTCGCCTCATTAAAATTTTAATTTTTTCATTTGCTCTAATGGATAATTTATGCTACCATAGTGAAAGCTGTATTACAGTTTAAATTTTAAACTTTATCATTTGGAGGGAATTTAAAATCAAGGTTTCAGTGGAGAGGGGATATTTTTCTTTTACAAATGGAAGCACCCATGCATATACACGCTTCATGAGGTGTATTTAATAAACTAATAATTCAATATACAGAAGTGTAAACCTTCTGGATTTTAGACATTGCCTCAAAGGTTGTAGAAGCTTCATTTATTTTGAATTTATTTCACCTTTAAGGGTGAGAGGATATAGCCTATCATCAGTTTAAGGAGCATTAAGAAATGCCGTGTTCCTAAACTTTTGCTGTAGTAGCTGTATTTAAAACCATTTTATTTGCCACTGTTGATGTACAGGTCATTCCTACTCATGGCACAGTGCACACAGTGTGTTCTTACAGCACTCTGAAGAGTTTCTACAGGAGGTCAGCTCAGTAACGCTGGGAATATTGAATGGACTGACTCTGAATGTGGAGATGTTCTGGCATTAATATTTAACACTGATTGTACATAATGCCTTGAATCAATAGGCAATGCCTTGTATCAATAGGTGCTGCACAGACACCTGATCAACGGGGAGCCAGCGCTGGCCTAAGCCTTGCCAGGACCCTGCGCTCACACTCTTCCTCACGTTCTTCCTCTTCCTCATGCTCTTCCTCGCCCTCGCGCTCTTCCTTACCCTTGTATTCTTTGTCTCCTTCATGCTTTCCCTCATCCTCGTGCTCTTCTTCTTTCTTGCTCTCCTCCTCGCCCTCATGCTCTTCCTCTTCCTCGTGCACTTCCTTGCTCTTGTGCTGTTCCTCGCGCTCTTCATCGCTCTCACTCTTCCTCTTCCTTATGCTCTTCCTCTTCCTCATGCTCTTCCTCTTCCTTGTGCTCTTCCTTGCCCTTGTAGTCTTCGTCTTCCTTGCGCTTTTCCTCGCCCTCATGCTCTTCATCTCCCTCGCCCTCTTCCTCTTCCTTGCACACTTCCTTGCGCTCTTCCTCACGCTCTCCCTCGCGCCCTTCCTCTCCCTCGCGCCCTTCCTCGCCGTGGCGCTCTCCTGCCGAGGGTTCGTGTCCGTGCTGGGTCCCTCGTGGCGCTGGTGGCCCCGCGGTTCGGTGTGTGTCCCGTTTGGCAGGAGCTCTCCTGGGCTGAGCGCGAGGGCGTTTGGGGCTGGGCAGAGCTGCACCCCCGGCGCGTGGCCGTGCCTTTGTCTGCACAGCTGCCCCGAGGGGAAGCCTCTTCCTTTCTCTCTTTGCCTGGGCTGGAGGCACTTTGCCTAAATGCATTCTTCTTCAGTCTCATGAAAAGCAAAAGTGAAAGTGAGAGTCTTATTTCTGCACAATATGCCAAACACAGATTTTGTTATCAGCTCGACTGCTCCGTTAATACGTCTAAGTGACTCATTTCAGACTTGCTTAGCACATTTCTGGAAAATCCAAGGACTTACAACTTCCATCTGCTCTCTAATATGATGAAAGATGAATCCTGAAGATCGCAAATTACAGGAGACGTGCGGCTCTTAATAAGAACAGCTGAACAACAAATGCCTTATGAGAGGTGGTGAAAAGTGAAGTAATGAGGAGGAAAGGCAGCGAGGCCTCTGGAGGGAACGTGGATATCCATGGCTGACTAGAACTGTCACATCCAAACACCGCGCTAAATATGAGATGGGCATTACATAACACGAGGCGCAGGGAGCAGATAATGGTCTCCTTGCATTTCCTGCAGAATTAGTGCCTGGGTGTCGGAGGCAGTGGTGCTAACCCAGCTCCTTGGGCCTGCACGGGAGGTGGTGCTTGGAATGAAATGTGCAGATCTGCAGATTGGGATGCATTTAGAGTGAAGCTTGGGAATCTTGTTTGTTATTTTGAGATCTCTGCTGTCCAAACGTGATAAACACTGAAAACAGTAAACCTTCAGTTCGTATAGACAGAGAAAATACAACATTTCATCTCCATTTTCTCCCCCATCGTGAAAAATGGAGGTTGTAGCATAATTGAGGAGAATAAAAAGTATTAAGCTTGACTTAAGGTGAAAGTCTGCATTACACTTTGTCATTGTGAGCTGTTTTATTGTGACCCCTCCTTAACTTAAATGTACATCTCCAAAGTGCTGTCCCAGCAACATCCACAGGCTGGATTTATGCCACTTGGGGAGGATACCTGTAACAAAATTCAGATGCAGCAGTCTGTAACCCATCAGAGGCTCATTTACCCAAGAAAGTAGTTCTGTGCATAATTCACACCAGAAGAGGTGCATGACCTCGCTGGTTTTCTCTGACATGGGAAGAGGAAGACAAAGTTCTCTATAAGGTGTGTAATAAATATTATGTTCTGAGATGTAAAGGATCTGGAAAACATTTTCCAGTTCTGCTTTCAGATCCGATTTCCATATTGCAAACCTAAAATTTTAGTCTGAAATGTACAAAGTTCTTAAGTACCAGATAATTAGGGGAATAATATAACCCCTGAGGTGAGTCTTAATGTCTTTTCTGTTTTAAAAGAGAGGCAGAAGAACACACAGACTGTGCATATGCATAGAGTCGAGTATGATATTTCACTTAATAAATCAGTTTTACATGAGCAGGATTTCAGTGAGATTTGTAAAAGCAGGCAGTGAATCCCTGTGGAGCACGGCCCCGTTGGCTCTATCCCAGCTCTGCACAGATGTTGGGATCTGCGTGGACAGGTCCGACAGCAGGACCAGGGACTCTGGCCCTCGTCTGGCAAACAACTTCATGGTCGAGTGGCATTTTATGTGTGAATACTCTGATCATTGTCACACATGTTTGCAGTAGTAGGGTCACAGAAAACAGTACAAATGCAGTGGGTCACTCCTGTTTACTGTTTGATTTCAGACTTATTTCTCAGTACTGAAACTATTAATTTATTTAATGTGGGGGGTTTATTCTATGTATTTAAGGCAAAGACACTCTTTTCCAGTTTTCTCTATTGTGAAGAAAATCTCAGATCTTCTTTTCATAAGGACAAAAGGATTGAAGGTTGTTTCTGGACAACTCTTAGGTACCACTGCAGAAAGTTTTTTGCTCCATCCTAGCATTTTAATTCTTAATATTTTGTTTATTTCCCCCGTATTTTCATAGTTGTGCGTTACTCTGTATACAGCAGCAGGGAGTTTCGTGACTCCCATTGCCAATTGCTTTATTTTTCTTGCTCCAGCTGCTTTCCCCCCATTGCTGTATGCAGAACATGTGTTGGATTTCCTCTTAATAGGAAAAAAATATAGCTACTTGACATCCTTTCTGTCTTACCCTGATAATGTGCAGATTTTCTTCTTCCTGGAACAAGATGGGTATTGTTATTTATTGTTGCAGCACTATAGTATGTGGAGGGTTTTGTTGAAGCCTCTGTTCCCCAAATCATGTTACTTAAATTGTACAAGGAACTAAGCTTTCATGATTTAAAAAGAAAAATAATCTTTTTTAGCTTGATTATTTAGAAAACATGACCTGAGTGAATGGTGGGAAATAATTAGGTGCCAAAAGAAAGAAATTCCCTCAGTAAGGCTGACATTACTTCTATTAATTTTCCTGAAATCCAAATTAGCACAAGAAAATGGTATTGAAGGCTGAGGTATCTGAGAAGGTGGTGGCAGAAGAGGGTTTTAATAGGTTTTTAATATTCTGCTCTGTTACTAGAAGCTGTTTCACCCCCTAGGGGTAGTTCTAGAACATTTGTCATTAATAAATCTACTTTTTTCTGTTGCACTAAAACAGACAGACACGTGTAACTTGCCACTTCTGTGCAATATGAGTAATTTACAGGGGGGAATCCATAGTTTAAGATTCTTTTTAAAAGCCTGGTTTTGGTTGCTTTAAGTTTCCCTACACTTCACCATTTGGCGCTGAGTTGTCTGTCCAAGATACCCGTCCATGAAATGTCTCTGTGGTGCTGCCAAGGCACTCAGGCGCCTCTCAAGATACCTGGTGACAGAACTGGGGTTTTATAGATATTTTTAAAATTAAATACCTGTGTTGAGCTGTGTTGTGTTTAAATCCCATGTAGAGACACAAATTTCGTTGTGCAGAACCTTCACATCCTTCCATGAGTCTCTGACCCCACCTCAGTCTTTGCATTGTTTATTAATGACAATATTTTGGTTAGTCACTGTTTCTGTGCGTAGGAAAGCCCTCAACAAACAGTGTATTATTCACTTTCGAACAGCCTGTGAGTACAAGAAAAAAATAAGAGAAGAAATTATCACCTTGGTATGTTTCTTTTCTGCCTTATTCTTAATTTGCCAGCCACCCAAATGCAAAATGGTGATGATTTGTTAATAGTGTCAATTGGAAATATCCCGGTTAATATTATTAACATCAAGCCTAGGTCTGAAAGGTGGTAAAGCCTCTGGGTTTGTTCTGTGCCTTAAAAATACATTTAAAGAGAGCAGGAGCTGAAACAGGTAGTAATTTAGGTTCTGATGAGTTTGACATTATGAATTAAATCTCAACTATGCCTGCTTAAATTTTAGCTACGAATTCATGTTAATATTAAGTACCCTCTTGGTTGGGATTTTTTTTCCTTCTTTGTTTCATTTTTTTAGCATAAAAATGTGGATTCTGCAGCAGCTGTTCCTGACATGAGATGAACTCCAGAGGTGCTCCACCTGCCATAAATCAGGGTGCCTGTTCAAGAGGCTGTGTTAGGGTACTTATCTGTAGTAATAATCTCTTTTCTTAACAAAGAGGTCTTTTTTTAAAATATACTATTAACCAAACTCAGTAAACCAGTCACAGAAAAGAGGTGGTACATCCTGGTTTTGTCAGGAACTTCTTAGTTTAGAAAAGGTATAGTGAAACACAGTAATTCAAATACCTGTACTGTTTTTAGATTGCTCACAGTTTTCAGAATTTCATGTTGGGGTCGAAGGAAATACTGCAAGAAATAAGCGTGCATTTACATACTAGATTTATTAGTGACGAGAAGCCACCTCAGGAAATGTGTTCCAGCTTTATTAAATGGGGCCTGGAGAACGCTGCAGTTGTTGAGATACTGCCCTGCTGGGAGCAGAAACTGAAGTATTGTTTGTGGTGTTTTCAGCAGTTCTATACAACCGTTGCCTAAACAGGAGAAGAATTCTTTGAGTGAGAATTGTCTTTTTTTGGTAGTAATTTCTGTGTTGCACTTCTGCTGAATAAGCAAACCGTGGAACTGTTGGAGCTGCAGAAGCTGCAGAAGAATGTCTTGTGGAAAACACATTCTTTGAACATTTTAACTCTTGTGCTATTGCTTGGTGCTTTATTTCACCCTGGAGTTTCTAATTTTTATTTTATTATATAATTTTTTTTTTTTGCGGGGGGAGGTTTTGGTGACATTTGGTTCCTGTGGTTGTCTTCAGGGAAACTTCAGGTGCCCCAAAACACAAAATAGTGTTGGAGTTGTTTATCCTAAAGTGTGACTTCCATGGAAATACAAAGGCCTAGCAAACCCTTACTGGTGCTGGTCCAGAAATTACACAAGGGTAGGAGCAGTGCTGAAATACTTATTGTTCTCGACTCTTTGTAAATTATTAGAATTAATAGAGCTGGTCATGAAACGGAGTGAAGTTTAGTGAGGTACAAAGGGAAAAACAGGAACAGGGCAATGTTTCTGAAGTGCCATTTGTGATTTGTTTTCAGGGGACGAGCATATAGTGAATAAAACTTGGAAATCTGCAAAAGTATTTATTTCTAGAGAATTAAAAATACAAGAGTTTCTTAAAAGGTCTTTTCATGACACAGATGTGTCCTAGAGCCTCCTCAAGTTTTTCCCGTAATTTTTATTCTGAAATCTGAGTGCTCCTTGCATTTAGGGGTATTTCCTTAGTCTGAAAGAGAAGGAGGTTTTGAACCTACGACTCCTCGTGGTGCTGTGACTCACAAAGTCTGACAAGCATTCGGCTGCTCCATAAAAGGGCATTTCCATACTGCTTAATTGGTTTTGCACAAATTGCCAGAATTGAGCTGTAATTCTAATTTAACTAACAGGCACAAATTATGGGAGTTGCCTTTGGTTGCCCCTTCTCCCATTCCCATTAACTACATCATGATTTCCTATACAGATCAGGAAAGAACATTATTTAAACTGCTATTTCTAAATTACTACTGTTTTAAAATTTATTATTTTGATTTATTTAAACTTAAATAATATTCACATAGATGAGGTGACCACTCTGAACACTCTGTGTTTGCCTGTGGTAAGTAAGCCAAGGCACAGATTGTTCTTTTACTTGTGTTTTCCTTGCATAATTCACCATTCTAGACCTCTGCTTTATGTCCCTTTGTTTGAGAGCTTAATCCTGACTTCTCTGAGGCTGTTTTAAGGCGAGTTAGTTGATGGTTTTATTTTATGTCAGCTTTGCTGTGTGCAGGCAGATATCCCATCATACAGTTGAGTGGTGTAACAAACCACTTGTATCTCTATAAAAACAGTTTTAAAAAAAGTCTCAAGTGTTGCTTTCAAGCACGTCGAAATGTCAGACTCAAAACTGGCTATCAGCCTTGACAAAATACACACATTTTCTCCTCCTTTTCTCAACCCACTGTCACCATTGTGGTGGTGATCCTCCACTGATCAGTGATTTTGCTTTTAAAATACATGTTTCTCCTTTTTTTCCCCCCTTTACAACATGAATTCCTGACAAGCCAAGGCCTCTGCTAAATTTTTAATCCCAGCCTGACGACATTCAGATGCACTCTCTGTAACTGCACTAGAATCAAATATTATTGCAGATGTTTGATGAACCATAGAATTGGTTCAAGTCTCATTTCCAGTTACTTAGTTCCTAAATGTTCTCTTTGGGGACCCAAGCAGTGCTGTATTCTTTGTTCCAGTCACTCAGCAGTTTGTGGCTTAATATTGTCGAGGGTTTTTTGTACTGGAGCAGCTGGTGAAGTCAAAACTTGTTATGGAATGGAAGACATTTAGAAATGGGCCCCATACCCAGGGTCAGACTGTGGAAAATGTTTTTATTATCATTTCTGTGCTTGATATTGATCAAAATCTACCAATATTGTTTGTATCTTCCTGGTAGCTTTTTAATTAAGCAGCATCCCCAAAATTAATCAATTCGTCATTATATCCAGAAAGTTAAATCTTCTGCTTAAAGTAGCTGACATTCTTTTCTGCATTTCAGTTTTTCCAGTGGGGTTTTCTTTCCCTTTTATTTCTGAAGATATGCAATCAGCACACACTGTGTCACTGTAGTACTTTTATTTTTTTAGATGCAAAGTGCAATGCTGAATTGCGTTGAGTAATTCATGTGCTGTGTTACTTTTGTAGTGTGTGCTGAAACCAAGCTTTCATTTGCTGATTAGTATAAACCCCCTTCTTTCTTATTAAGTTGCACTGTGTCTGTACACGGTCCTCAAACAGTGCTCCCAGCGCGAAGTCTAATACGTAAAAATTTGTAAACTCATTGCTCTCCTGCAAAATCTGATTTCCTGTACTATAGCAAAGTTCTTGGGAATTTCAAGAGGACTGGGGAAAAAACAAGGATCTAAACAGTCAGGTCCTGATTTGTAAGTGTGCAACTCCAGTGCCTCTATCTTCAAGATGTGGAGAGTCCGTGGCAAGATTGTTTCAGGATCTGGAGTACTTAAAAAAAACCTGCAGTCTAAACACCCAGAATAATTGATCATGGCCCAAGATAATATTTTTCACAGGATGATGTATGGTCTCCCTCACAAAAAATCAGTGTTGCTGCAGCTGAAGTTGAATTGTCCAGGTGATTATTGAAAAAGTAATTTTTGGAGGTCGTTTTAGAGAACCTTTTCCTAATTTTTTTATATTGTTATTATTATTTTCTCCCAGTAAAGAGAACACTGATTGCTGGATTGCACTGCAGTGAAACTGGAATTATGTCAGCATGATGTGTAAACATACATATGTAATCACAGCTGATGAATGCAGGCATTATAATCCCAATGTCTCACAGCAGAACTGCCCCTAATTTGAGTTTTCAATTGGTGAAATCATGTCAGGCCCATATCTTTCAGCAGCACTCGTGCTGAAAGCAATCCCGTGTTCCAGAATTTGTTTTATATTGCTGCTCCTCACGGAGACTGAAGGAGGAGGAGGAGGAGGGTTTTTAAGCCTGCAACTGTGTGGTGGATGGGAACAGGAACTGCTTAAATGTTGACCTGCTGGTATGTGAAACTGAGGATGGAAAATGCACTGTTCCTGTTGAGAACTTGTGGTGCTGAGTGTGGGATCAAAACCATTCCGGGCTGAGGGTGGCTCAGCCATGTGGGAATGGCTCACAAGCCTCCAGTTCTGCATCTTTATACTCACACCACTGAGAAACTGGGATTCCCCAGATCAAAGCGGGGATTTTCTGGAGATAATTGATATCTTAAGGTAATTAACACTGCGGTTTTCTGCTTGCACATCCATGGTTTGCTTCCCCCTGTGCTGTCTGACAGCAAGACACGAAATCCCTAGGCTGCCCCGCTCTGCAGGAGCAAACACCGCGGGTCGTCGCCTGTTTGCTCCAACTCCTGCGTTTGTGCTCCTCTCACCACATATTTGATCAGAGCTCTTGGGTAAACTCTGCTGTCCTCTCTCTTTCCCCCCTACCAACTGCTGTCCCTGGCAGGCTCCCAGCATCCGCTTCCTCCCGCGCCGGATCCCTGCGGAAATCCTGCGGCCAGCCCCGCTTCCTCTGGACACAGATCAGCTCCTCTCCTTTTCCAGCTCTGCCATCCCTGCGCCGAGCAGCTCCGCATCTCACATCCCCAAACTCCTCTGGCTCTCCCCTGGTGCTGCATCCCTGCTGAACTCCTGCCATCCTTCCCCCTGGACAATCTCACTGATGTCTCACAAATCATAAAATAAGAGCGCAGTAGAGCACAGTGTGACCTTTCCCCTCCTCTGGTTGGCCTTCTCGCCTCTCCCTGCTCAGTTTTGTTCCGTCACAGGTTCAGGAAGTGGTTGCAGCTCTCCTGCTGCTTGTTCCAGTTTTTCAGCTTCCTTCTCTTGCATTCTTTGCATAGTTCTTCACCTTTCTCTTATTCATTATTTGCTATTCCCCATGAATATAAGAACATGCACACACAAAATATTTTTATTTCCTTTTCTCTGAGCCACACCACTGTCTGTGATCAGCTTTTCACCCCTCAGTCTGTGTGTTTGGGGTATCTTTCCCCCACAGGCATGAAGGACCTTGTCCAACCCAGATTTCACCTGTTTTGTTAAAGTGAAAAGTCTGATCCATTGTTGGCTTGATTCAGCCCATCCTTCCTTCAGTGCCATTGATGTCTTGGCTGTGTGTTCACCTCCTGACTTGCCTGATGCTCTTTGTGGTTCCTCTCTCATTTTTCTACCCCTTTTCCTCTGGGTGTATTCACCCTTCGGTCAGTTCCAAACACAAACACATAATCTACCTATTCACGTCTTCAGATATTGGTTTTCTCCAAATCAACATCCTTGTTTTTCTCTTGGACCTTTCCTTTTGAAAGAAATGTGATAATTAAGACTTTTCTTCTTTGCCTGCTTGGCCCTCAGGCTTTCAAACTTGGTGTCTCTTTTCCCTTGTTCTTAAAATAGCCAGGAGTGCTTTGGGATCTACAGGTATTTCCCACTCACAGAAATATGTATGTGTGTTCATTCCAGTCGTTTTGTAGAGCTGAAATTACTGTCTCTGTGCTTGACCAATGTACTGATTATGGAATTGTGCTTTTCTCTGGCCCTCAGAAATGTGTGGGGTTGCAGTCCCACCAAGAGCACCTCTGTAGAAATCTTGCCTTTAACTTGCTACTCACTTTCTACTGTTAGTTGTTGATTCTGTGCTTCAGAAATCGCACTCTACTGTCACCAGTTAGTAATCAAAAGTTAATAACCTGCTAGAATACTAATTTTGCCCTTCCTACATAGATTTTCAAACCATCATTCCAGTTTGTGCTTTTGCGTTCTGTTAAGAGAAGCTTTCAATATCCTCAGGGTTTATTTGTTCCCATTCTTCAGGTTAATCCTTAAACTGGGCTTTATTGTTTTGGTTATGGGGTTTTTTGATTTATTTTCAATATATTTTATGCATTAGAAGTCAGAGAAATGCACTGTTAATATGGTTTTTCTGCAGCCTATTTGGTGGTCAGTATTTTCTCTTTCTTTCCTAGATTTGTCCTGTTTCTCTGTGTCCTTCTGTTTGTAGTCCTGGATATTCTGGTAGCTGAAATACTCAGGGTATTTATCTGACATTGTAATCATTTTTGCCTTGTTTTGGGAAGGCCAATTAGGGAATTCTTCAGAAACAGTCCTGCTTAGAGTCATTAAAAAGAATATATTCAGTTCAGTGCAATGTAGTCCTCTTTATATTTGCCAGAGCAAAAAATAATTCCAGTCTTAACATGACATGAGGATGTCTTGGCTTGCAGAGCTTGAACAACCTCTTTTCCCAGAATTTCCCATCTGAACAGGATCTATTCCACATCAGCCTCTGAGCTGCTGCCCCTCTGCACAAGCCTTGCACAGACACCTCAGCCTTCCCTCAGATCAGTCTTTAAAAAAATGTTCATTTTGCTCTTCCCTTCGTACATATAAATTACCAAATAAGCCAATAGCAAGACCAAAACCATTGGATGTAATTGTAAGTAATAAAATAGCTCTGTTTATATTTAGACCAGAGGAGTACCCACCACTTTCTGCTTTTGCAGATTTTTTTTAAACACTGAATTCCCAAATAGCAATGTAACTTGAAAATTTTAGCTGTTCCTCAATACATTTTTTGTGTAAGAAATACGTTTTTGTGTAAGAAACTTGCTTACACACTGCTGTGTGCTGTGTGTTCAAATGTGGCAATGGAATTGGTTTGGAATTTTACATTGTTATCTGTTCATGATTTAGCAACTTTTCTTAATGCTGTCAAGTCATCTGATTTCTCAATAAAGTCTTCTTAGTGTCATTAACTACATTACAGAATACAAAGGATACTATTAAGTGTATTAGGATTTTTTCCCCTGAAATTGATTTCATTTACATTCAGCACTCTTCTCTCAGTTCATTCTTTGCAGCTTTAAGTGCCCTGGTTATGAATCAGCTCTGTTGCTCTGTCTGCAGAGGGACAAACTGCTTTTCTCATTTTGTTTTCTGAGTCTTTGCCTGCCACATCTGTACCAATCCTGCCACTTTTGTACCTATTCCATGCAGAGCAAGTGAGGTGATCCCTTATCCTCCAAGGGTGCAAACCTCTAACCAACCAAACTCTAACATCCCTCAAGCACTACTTCAGTGCATCCCAAACTTGGGAGAGTTTCCGCAAAACCTTAACATTAGTTTGATTTCCGTCCTTTTCAGCAGGGATATTGGCAGGAAGACTAATCCCCCTGTGCTTAGAAAAGAGAAGTTGGTAAAGCCTATTTTTTTAAGCTTACAGTTGAAGCTCCTCAAGCAATTCAAAATATCAAAGAAAAATTAAAAAGCCTTTAAACATGAAAAAGCAAGAGCGAGCGCATCTCTTCTTCGCTCATCTGTAAGAGAAAAAGAGTTCTCGGAACTGGATCTCGATAGATCTGAGGAAGAAATTCAGGAAGAATTATTCCCCTCGGGTGCACATGTTTGTTTTTTAAAACAATGATTGAGTTATTTTAATACTCTGGATGTTCATCCTCATGTACAGCACAGGAAAAATAGAATAAACAAAGGAGAAAATATTTTCCACTCAGCATCATAAAAAAAAACAACTGTTGCCCTCTCTATGCGCATTTGGAAGAGCTTGTCTGAGTACAACAGGGACACAGGAATAATAGAAAATCCAAACTTTTAAATAATAATAATGGTAATGGTAATGACAATGATAAAAAAGGTAGATAAGATTGTTTGAACATACCTTTAACCTCTTCAGTTAGCCATGATACAGCCAGAAAGTAAACTCTGTCCCAGAGATTCAGCTCTGGAAGATTAGATCTCAGGTAATAGTTTATTATCAATGTATTTTAGATGAGACGTTTTTAGATTTTCCTACTGTGTGGGCATTGCTTTCTGTCTCTTTCCTCTCCAAAGGAGAGACCCACCTGAGCAGCACCGAAAGTTTTCTGTCGCAGCACTGGAGAGGGAAACAAACTTTTATTTATTCTGATGTAATTCTAATTATTGTTCTGCCATAGAAGAAAAAGCAGTGGTAGAGCCACATTATAGAGGAAATTTATGAAGTCCTCTGGGAAGCTATTCCTGGCATTGCCAATGACACAGAATTTTCCAGTTTCAAAGTCAGTCTCTTCAGTGTGTGTGACTGATTCCTTTCATAATTCACCCTCAGACTTTTAAGTATCAGAATCACTGTGTTACATATCTTGCAGAAATTATATTTGTCAGGCAGCATACAGAATAAAGAACAGGTATGATTGCACTTACAACATTTATTTAATCAAAGAATGTGGAAATACGTTCAGACAGTAAACACAGACAGTGAATGTTGTTCCTGGTCTTTTCAAGTAGTCTGGGGATAAGAGTTTCACTAAGTTGTTGAAATGGCAAAACAGTAAATGTTAAAAGCCATGAAAGAGAGCACTCAGGAGTTGTTGAGTGTGGTTTTCAGGTCTTGTTTATTCTGATGAACTCCTTTTCCATCAGCTGGTTCAGAGGTGGAGGGAGGACTTCAGTGATTTCCTTCTATTCCTTCGCTTACAGTGCAGAAGGAAAGGATAACCTTGTGTTTATTTATGTATCTTTATATCCATGTGGGAGTCGAGTGCGGAGGACTGAGGAAAATGCCCACCTTTGAGGCAGAATTCTGTATGAAGAGAACCTACTTTCTCTCCCTCAGGTTCTGATCTGTAAACTGGGCATAACTCCTTTTCTCAGATCTTTTGTCTTTGTTTAAAGCATAAATTATCTGTAGGAAGAATTACCTCTTTCTCTTATACAAAGTCCCCCATAATCAAATTCTGATTTGCCTTAGTCTTTTTTTTTTAAATTGAAGTGCAAATGATAGGTGATAATAGGCATGGGGGGCTCACTGCAAATTTAAAAAAAGCCTTACAAAGCCTAAAAAAAGCCTAAAAAAAAAACCAGCCTGAAATTTATTAGCACCTGCAGACAAAGGTTATATAGAATACAGAGGTTTTTGGGTCATATTTTCAGCTGTGGTGTGTATTTGTGTGTGGATGTGAGAAGTGATGGGTGGCAGTCAGTCTGTAGCTCAAGCAATGCTTATTTTATTCAAGTTTCACTTATTTCCTCATACAGCCACTGTCAGCTGGTGGATTTAAAGCCCCTCAGATTTTCATTCCCGAGTGAAAGAAGCTAAATAAACTGCATAATTCAGACATGAGGCAAGGAAAGCGTACTGGTGTGCCAGCAGAAAGGGATGGGGAGGCTGTGCAGTCTTGTCTAAATTGTTCCAATAATGGAAGACTTTGGTTAGTCAGGATTGCAGTGGGTGACCAGCACAAAACTTAGGTGTGATCTTTTCAGCACATGAAACAGCTTTTCCACAACAGTTAGCTGGAGAACCAACATTATTCTCAACTTGGTATTAAATACCTAACTGAGGTTAATTTCAGATAGAATGGCTGAGCCACCAATTTAATAATAGTTGCAGTATAATTAAATTCAGCATCCTAGGGGGAGATAGAGAACCCGAAGACAACATAGAGAAGACTAAACTTTAGAGGAAGTAAAATCAGATAGTTATTCAGAGAGACACTGAGGTTAAAAGTTAAAAAGAAAAGCTCAAGTAGAGGCATGGTCTGGGAAAAAATCAGCAGTTTCTTAGAGGTCAGTGTTCCACAACAAGAAGGACAGGTAGGACGGGATGCTCAACCCCTAAAGTGTAAAATGATCTTGAAAGAAAAAGCACAGGGAAGTCTGACGTATTTCTGTGAGGTAAATAGTAAGGAATGTAAATTTCAGCAAGGAGTGTTTGAGGGAAAACGAGACGGGAAAAGAGAACTGAAGCAATATTCTAAGTTTATTAAAAACAGTCTGGAAAACAAAAGGTCCGTTCTTTAAGAAGAGGACGAACCCCTAGAGCACTGCAGTGTCAGAGCAGGCTGGGCCATGGTGGGCTCCCATCGGGGAGGGTCTCTGCTCTGCTCTGCTCTGCTCTGGCCAGTGCCACCACGCAGGGTCACCGCTGTCCCATCACCTGCGGGCAGGGGAAGCATCTCCGCTCTCCCCAGGCCAAAAGAAGCACAGGAAATGGGGCTTTGGGCACAGAGAATGTTTTTCTCAAAGTGAGTGGGAACATAAGTTTAAAAAAATCCTTACCTCAGTAGCTGCCAGGCGGCAGTAAGCCCACGACCTCTTTTGGTGAGTGGGTTCTGTGTTTAATAATCCTGATTTCGAAATAGCAGTTAAGTGCTGAATAATCCTCAATTTTAACAATATAACTGTAACCTCCGGCTATTGGATCTTGTGATGCTCCAGTAAGGCTGGTGAGCCCTTTATGATCAAAGATTTTCATGTATTTGAGTGCCTATATCCACAGATGGAATAATTTCAAACAATCTCTGTTGCAAAGTGGGTGTTGAGTGTCATAAATATTCGGTTCAGAACTTGTGTGGTTCAGCATTTTACACATTCCTTAAAATTGTCCTTGAAAAATTCCAGTATTTCTAGAGCTGAGTGGAGTGTTTGGTTTGCACTCCTAATACTGAAATGTACAATCCTGCTTATATATGAGCAATATCTATTAGTATAATTGCTATATAAATTAATATATGTGGAAAATAGTTTTTTTAAAGTTTGACGAAACACACCATCTGTAAAAAACACTGCTTAATTTTTCACCTGATATATAAATCCAGGACTCAAACTAACCACATTTTCTCACACAAACCTCTTGTGTTTAATATTCTCATGTTGTATGAGTGAGATTTTTTTTTCCACTTTCTTTTTGCAAAAAGTATTTCTGAAACTGGGATCTGAAGAAGTTCTCTCCTTAGTTATTAAAAAAAAACCCCTTATCTCTCAGTTTCAAATTATTTGTGATAACACAGGAAAATAAGCTTGTTTAAGGTTTGCAGAATAAACAGGATGGGAATCAGTATGGAAAATTTTATAAACTCATAATGAAAAATGTGTGTTAGGGTCTCATCTGGCTTCAGTGTGCAGTAATGGTCACTGCAATCACTGGAGGTTTTCTTCCTTCCAGCCCCAACTCTTATGGTAAAAGTGCTTTTTGGGCCGTACAGAGCTAGCTTTGGTTTGGGATTGCTTTCCAGAAAGGATTCTCAACAATTATTTCAAATGGTACATCTGTTATGGGAAATAACTGCACAATGAGCTAGATTTATAACATTAGAGGTTACTGAATTTCTTTTTTAAAAAACGAAGAGTAATTGTGCTGCTTGTAGGCTGGGTGGGTAATTGGATTTTGGCTGGTGAGGGAGGAGGTTAATGCTCTTGGAACTCCGTGTGCAGTGCCTGTTGCTGGCGGTGGCTGAGCTCATTAAATTATGAATGTGGGAGGGCCGCGGTATGCTCAGCGCTTGAGTTCATTGTGCACACGTGGGGAGGCTCTTGTGCACAGGGCTGAGCTCACAGGAGGTGTGAACGGCTCTGAACCAGAGCACGACTAAATAGCCTCAGCACGAGATTCATTTTTAATGTCGGAAAACAAATTTCATAGCTTTACTGTGACACGGTTTTTCATTTAACCCCTTCGCTGATGAGTGCTTGTGCCAACAGCTGATACCTCTTGAAACCTGTCTTCTCTAAAAATGCAATAATAGTTTCAATCATTCCATGATGTACTTAGTTCTGTGTGGCAGCGAGCAGGCTTTTCCTCACTGTCCAAAGTAGTGTCTGATCATTGTGTTTTCATACAGAAATGTCCTTATTTTAAGATACTTTTGCACTTTAAAATACACTTTATTTGATACTTGCAGCTGGCTTTCAGTGGAAAATGAATTCTGAGATTTCTAGTCAGTGGAAGGACTTTTTTTGTTTTCCTTTAAGGTAGTGTTAATGCACAAAACCCCTTGTATAAAGTAATATTTAAGGCAACTGCAGACTTGAGTCTTTTCCAGAATAAAGGTGAGGTGGTGCAGTGAGAATGAAGAGAAAGGGAACATCCCTGAGTATGGATGTTTGGATCATTTATGAGAAATTGTAATTCAGTACAACCTCGAGTGCATTCATTCACCAGCATTTTATGGCAGGGATTTTTGCAGTTGCTTTACCCATTGTACAGTAATTTTAGTGTTTGGGGTTTGTTTGGTTGGGGTTTTTTCCCAAGAAGAACATAAACAGGCATAATTTTGTGTTCTGTGTCCTGTCTTTGAGAAACAAGTAGCTGATCTTAGAGTTTATTTTCTGTTGCTGTGTAAAATAGAATCACAGAATCACACACAAAGTGGTTTGGGTGGGAAGGACTTTCCCCTGATTTTCCTGCCCCTGTGGATCCCTAGGTCTTGAACTCGATAGAAGCCTTCCTTAAAGATCCTTGAAATATTTAACAGATAATCAGTTAATTACTGACATCACATCTGCTGTAATCATTTATTTTAGAAAATGACATCATAGGTTTATATTGAAACTCAAGGATATTCTCTCAATTTTGGGCCCTCACAGTTCTTAAGTGGCTCTTGCTGAAATGGAATGTTGGGTGGGCGTTAGAAAAAAACCTTTTGTTCTCAAGTACCTTTCCCTAACCTGCACCACAAGTGGTCAGAGTGAGACGACCAGATGCCACCTTCTTGCCTTGTGGGTGAAATGAGATGTCAAGAAAATGTTTGAACAGGATTGCCTTATCCTTTTTTTTTTTTTTTTAACCTTCCTTCTGACTTTTCTTCAAGTGTTTTGTTTTCTTGGGTCCTTGAAACCAAGCAGACATTTCCTGGGACTTAATAAAAATAATAAACAGTCCTACACATGTTTCTGCTCCAGTTACACCCAGGCAGGACTACAGCATGTGGTCTCTCAAAGACATAATGTGATAAAAAGGGTTGGATGTGGGGCTGGGAGCTCTGGGGTCCTGTTGCCATTGTCCTGCCATTAAACATTTTCCCCCAAACCTTCTGTATCTTTTTGTGCTGTCCTGTAAAATGGGGGAAATGGATATTGGCTGTGTCCAAATCTTTTTCATGGTCTTAAATATTAAGGAACATACATTTATTAGCATTGTATGTACATATTGATGGAAAAAATCTAATGTGAGTACTAACTTTGCTCTGGTCAAATTTCCAAAAAACACTTCACCTTAGTTTTCTCCTGGGTTTTTTTCCCCCTGTTCTGTACTGGTAAAAACAGAGTTTGACATTAATGTTTTGGGGCAGGTTTTCAGCCAGGGTAACACAGTGCAGCCTGATCAAAGTCAAAAGGAGCACAACAATATTTACAGTTCTGTTTGCTGGGAATTTATCTGGAGTTATTTTGGTCCTAAGAGCCTATGACCGTGTTGCACAAGACTGTTACAAAATGCTGTGGTGTGGGAACACAGGCACGAGCACCTTTAGCATTTTCTTCAACTTTTGGGAGAGAGACAGACAGAAAAGAGACTTTTGTGTAAAAAGCCCCAAAGTTGGAACAAACTTTGTATCAGTATACATGTTTTTTTGTTTTAATTGGTGATTCTGTGTTACAGTTTGGGGAAACCTGTTGTCACAACCCCACCCTTCCCATCCAAAACCACAAAAGGGGCTGCATTTGTTAGTTTTTGTTTAATTATATACAGATTATAAAATTTTGCTTCAAAAGATGTCAGAGTCAAAAGAATATACTCAATATGAAAATGCTCCATCTTAAGTTGGTCCTGCTGGTTTTCTGAATGTCCATTGTGGAAATGGCTCTGGTTAATAAAAGGCCATGTAAGCCTCTCCACCACCATTAATGATCAAACCTCTTGCCACTGTGTTTATTGATCAAACCTCTTGCCACCGTGTTTCTTTAATTCTGTTATAATCCAGATAAATTTTACTTAATGGTCACAGTTTCCCAGCGGGGATCTCACGGATCATTTCTGGACTGACATCAGTGTTTTCCTGTGCTTTACCAAAATTACTTAAAATTTTAGATATGAGTTTGCTTTCATGGTCACATAATCACTCTTTATTATTATATATTTATTCTGCCACAGTTTGATTAAAAGATATATTCTGTTAATTAGTAGGTGTGCTATCCATTTGCCCATTAACACCTGATAAATTTTCTCCCTTTGAGGGATGTCCTGTCCATCTGTTTCCTTACCAGTGATATTCTGTTCCGTCACTACCAAGACGTTCAACTTAATGAAATTGAGAAATTTTATTGATAACTCTCCTACAGTGCCCATAAATGTACAAATATCTTTCACCTTTCCTGTGTTTCCTACCATTCCATGAAGGATTTGCCCAGGTCATCATAGGATTGACCTCCTCAGGTCACAGACACCTTGGGTTTGAAGAGTTGTGACAGTTTTTTGAGCTTTTGGCTAGAAAATAACTTTGAAATGAGCAGAGTAGAGAAGATACTCAGTGTTTTCCCAAGCTGAAAGGTGTCATGGATAAAAGGGAATATAATTCTGACAGAGGCAAAAGCTTTTCTTCCTCTGAAATTGCTGATACCCTCCGCCTTTAAAAGCCTTAGCCATAAAGAAGACTGACTCCTGGTATCTCAGTAAGTGACATATTTCAAAGCATGAGTTGTTTATTTTGTTACTAACAATAAATAATAAATAGTCTGGTTTATGTACTAGGAGAATCTAAATAGTAAGGCCTTAATAATATGCGTATTTACATCTGTTGCCAGGAAAAATGTTTAGTATTGTGAATTATTTTTAATTCAGTTTTGCCTAATATTTACAGGTGACAACAAAATAAGGGTGTGACACATAATTATTTTCATTTTAGTCCTACTGAAATAGTAACATGTTCAGGTTCTGACGTGTCCATCTGTCCATGTGCTTGTACTGCACTTTAATCTGGTTTATAACATCCACCTACAAGTTCTTCCCTCGAAGTAGATTTTAGCACAAAATCAGGAGATGAAATCTTGGCCAGGCTCACATCCAGACTTCTCCTTACATCCCTACGTTCAGAATTTACAAGGATTTTGTACTGAAATCTTACAGCCCTGTCCTTGGATATCAAAGTCCTTAAATCCAGTAAGATAAAGTTTTAAAGCTCTTCCTTTATGAGATATTTTCATGTCAGAGCCATTCAATCTGTTCCTCTCACTTAACGATCTCAAAACAAAGCAAAAACAACACAAACCCACAAAAACAACCCATAAATGCGCCTTTGAAGAGGATAAAAAGAAAATTCCAGTTACTGCTGGCAGAGTGTGCGGGGTGAAATGGCTCAGGTCAGCTGCACTGACAGAGGATTTTGGGGAGCCCCTGCCAAAACTGAAATGTGGTGGGACAAGACTGGTCATTATGGAGCATTAAAGCCTCTTGGGAGCACAGCCGTTGGGGATTCTGGTGGGCACTTGGTTTTTTATACATAATTTTTAACTTATGCAACTTCTGTATGCTTCAAAAAGTTTTTCTTCCACCACATGAAATAGCCATTAATTTTATTTCTTTGTGTTTTGTCAAAGAAAATAAGAAAATTTCGTTCAACAGTAAGTTACCCTAAGAAATCATGTATTTGAATTATTTAATTTCAAGCTATGAATTTTATTAGAATGTTTTTACCTACTGAATTGGGATTTTAAATTCCACTTGCTGCACCTTGGATGGGATTGTTGGTGCAGTTGAAGCCTTCTTTTAGTTCCATGAAAAACCTGAAATATATGAATGGGTTTGCGACACTTTGCAGTCTGGAACTCTCTCTCCAGGTCTTTGATCATATTCTTACCTCTCAAATACAGAGTATACAATAAGTCTAAAGATTCTCACATAGCAATTCATTTCCTGCTCTAATTTCAAAAGAGAATGACAGTGTAAATGAGATGGGCAGAGAGTATGTTTTGTGTATTTTCAGGTTATATGGATAGCAAAAACTAAATGGGCAAATTATATGGGAGATCAGTTCTGCTGGGTGATTTGACTTAAGGTTTGAGGAGGACATAGAAAATTCCAGATGAATATAAGGAAAACCTTTTTTACATCAACTGTGACATAACTCTGGCACAGGTTGCCCAGAGAAGTTGTGGTGTCACTTTTTGGGTACTCAGACCTTGTCTGGTCAAGTCCTCACTCAGCTGAAAAGCTTTGGGGAGGCTGGAGCCGAGGAATTCCACAAGTCTCCTCCAAACTAAATTCCTTTGTGATTCTGTAGTAATTCTTAAAAATGGGGGTATTTGCTCTCAGTACCAGCAATGCTGCCAGCACTGCAAGCTTTGCAGGCATCAAAAATGTACAGATTTTAAGAACAAAGCTGATATTAAGAAACTAGGGACTCGGTTCCAAGCCATGCAGAATTTATGGACGTAAACGGATGTAGTTACAATTTTTTCCTTAAAAAAACAAAACAAAACAAAACAAAAAAACCAAAAAAACAACCAAACCAAGAGGAATCCATGTAATATTAGTTTTATTTGTCTGACTTCCTTCTGTGGGACACCTTGAAAGAATTACTTTCAGTTTAGTGCATCTTCTTCTGTTGTTTCAGTCTGCCCCACACTGACCAAACTGCTGATTCTGGCATAATTTGCCTGATTTTGAGTTATTTTACGTGATTTTACATGTGTAAGAAATACTCTGACTGGGCAGTACCAGGAGTAGAAAGTGGTAGTTCTTAAAGTGGATTAATGTCATATTGAACTGTGTGTTACACACAGGTATAAATGTAATCATACATGAATTTTGAAATGAACATACAAATGAAAATACAAATGTAAATGTGTGCATCACAGATCACAGCTGGATTGAATGAACACCACACCATTCATCCAGAAATGTTTTATGTCAGAATGAGAAATCCTAATTGGGATTGCTGCAAATATTGGCATTAGTACTTCTTGCTTATAATCTACAGCTCTCTAAACTATTATTCTTTAGCCATGATGCTGCTCACTGGTGTTCTGCACGGTTATGATTATTAGGTTCAACTTGTTCTCAATGTGAAAGATGTAAAATAATGTCATTGTTAAAAACCTCAACCATTTCATCGACTCAAGGTAGCTATTTCTAGGAATCTTAACTTTGGCAAAGGCTGACAAAAGTACTAGGACACCTTGGCTGCATTAAAGATTCATGGTTTTTAAAAAAAGAGAAAAAAGTCAGTGATGTTTCATCTACTTAGGTACCACATTTCAGGGAAAATATCAGTATGTGGTGGATCTGCAGGATTGTAACCATGAAATGTTCTCTTGTACTCCTGTAAAAGTACAGCTGCTTTATTGAGTTTGGGTCGTAGAATTTTTTTAGAGTCCTTGGAAGTGTGTGCATTTGTCAGAATCTTACATTTAGCTACTGTTGGGGATTTTTCCTCCAAATCAAATCCATGAAAATTTAGAGGCAGCAGAAGCAGCAGCATCCAAATGCTGTTTGTATGAGCAGCACTGAGACGTTTCTGCCTCTGTGCTGAATGTGCTCTGCTGCCTGGCTGCTGGAATCACTCTGAGGCCACCATGGAGGGGTATTTGCTGAGTTTGATATGAAATCATCTCAGGTATCAGAACATCAAGTCCTAAGTGGTTAAAAGAATCAGCAGGGACCTGCTTATTGATGTAATCTTGTAGTCCTTCCTGAAGGGAACTACTCCTACCATACTTACCTTGAAACAGAGTTATAAATCTTCTAAGAATCATTTATTACAGAAATAAACCCAATCCCCTGAAAACAGGAGCTGTAAAGTGAGTTGCTGTAACACTGTGTGCTGCCATCCTGTGTCACATGTTCTGTTATTTTGGGTGATGGTTTGCATTCTTTTCATTATATTTTGTCTCTAGATATGTCCTTTATTTAAAAACACAGAGGTTACAGATGAGATCAGCTCAGGATTTTCTTAAGCCTCATCAGGGGCTGTAATTTTTCAAATATATCAGTGATAGGTAGCACAGGTGTAATTAATTTTAACTTCAGAAGACACAGTCTCTAAGTACCATTTAAACACATTACACTGCCATTACTATGACAATAATGAGCTTTAATTTATTGCCACTTTAAATTTTGGCTATCTTATCCAGCAGCACTAAAAGAAATCCTCCTGTGTTTAAAAATACTCAGCAACAGCTGTTGCTTTACCAGTATGGAAAAAAAATCACAAAACATCGGCAAGAAGAGGTTTAGATGCTGGATTTTGGGCTTAAAATTGTTTTGCTTTCTGGGCAAAGGCAAAAGGAGGTTTGATTTCAATACTTGCATAAAAGAATGACATTTTAACTTAATGTTAGAAATTGTACGAGGAGTACACTAGGCATGGTGTGGTCTGGAAACACATCTAGCCTGGAACAAAAAAAGTGCTGGGAAGAAAGTTGAAAACATAAATGGAGTCAAATGCAGGAGGCAGAAAAACAAACACAAGCCAAGAAGTTTCAACTGTTTAAATGAAAGTAGGGATGGAGGCAGAGGAATCTCGGTGTATCTGATTGCTATCAATACTCCTTTGCTCCAGGTAATTTGCTGCTTTTCTCACTGTAACTCTCTTTTATTCACCTCTTCTGCTGCATTTGTGGGGAAATGTCAGAGTTCTCCGTTCCTGTCCCATTGCAGTGCTCGGGGTGGAGCTGCCACAGACAAGAGTTGTGAATATTGTTGAGCAAACAATGGCACTGGTTTTGGTTACATATATATATATATCAGCAATATAAAGCTGATAGACTCTGTGTTCCCCAATCACACACTGGCCCAAGGCCAGCAATGCGCACACAGAACCTTAAATATCAGTAATTCGTGGGCTCAAATCCTTGTGAGGAGTCCTGCACGCACTGACTGTGTTCAAGTCTTGTTCATACGAATAAAAAAATGGATTTTCCATATGTTATTAATGGTTTCACGTGCCTTAGAGTGTACATGCTGAAATTCAGGAAAAAAAATAAACAAGGTTATCTATCCTCTCCTTTTATGAAAGATTACAGTGATTTATAACTCCTGGGAAATCCCAGGTTGGAACTTTGTTTTCCATAACTCCCAAGAACTTCAGAGAGTGGGTTATTTAAGTTACGTTAGTAGCCATCAATTAGAAACAGATGACAGATTGTGATGGGAGGTTAGAAAAAGATGTAATTTGTTTAAATATGACATAAAGAACATCCACTTTGCTTGATTAGCAACAACAAATACATGATATTTTGTTAGTTGCAGTATCTCGAGTCTTAGGGTGGAAATTCCCATGAGTGACCTTTACAGATTTAGAAAACTTAGTAGAAATCTCAAGTAAAATCTTTTCCAGTTTCAAATTGCTCCATGGTAGGCTTGCGAAATTGCAATTAAATTGAAGTTTTATTTTGTTAATTTTGAAGAATTGTAAGCCAGACTTGGATGGAATCTGTATTATTTGGGCATGATGTGTCTTACACTTTAAAATTTTTATTAGCCTCACAAAAGTCAGCTATTGACAGTGATCTGTGCCAGGTTTTCATCTTTTAAGTTATTTAAAACGAGATTTCTGTTCATGTTCTCGCTGAGCAACCAAAATGCTATTTAACCAAAAAGTTGAACCATGCCCGCAAAGTCTGCTATTGCATTTACAACATCATTCAGGGTTTCTTGAAAGTTCATGGAGAGGAGAGCATTGTGGAGCAGAAACCCACCATTATGGTTATTCATTTTGATAATTACAGTTATTTGAAAAAAAAATTATACTGTCTGTGTCTCGTGAGCTCCTTCCATGAATTGAGTTTTTTCTGGCCTTAGAAGTGAAGCTCAGAAGAGGTGACCTTCCAAAGGCATGGGCAACCTCGTGGGCCACTTCAGGGTGTTTTTGGAAGGAATGCACTTGGAATAATCACAGGCTCGGATTGCTGGATGGGTGTAGCAATTTAAAGTTCCAGATGGGGGTCCCAATGAAGCCCCTGGATCAGCAGCAGCCTCAGATAAACCTTCAGATTATTAATTTCTGGGTAAATAGCTGTCAGTGCAGCAAAGCCATTGACTGCCCCAACTCTCATGGGAAAGCAGAGGGAAATCTTCGTGCCCTAGGAAGGAGCCTGGATTTTTTCCTGGATTGTACTCCTAGTAGCTTTATTTTTGTGAGACAGGAAAGGTTCTGTGTGGCCATGGGAGCTGAGCTGCCGTGAACACCTCGTTGATTTCCCTCTCCGTGTCATTTCAGCAGAGATTCAAACCACTGTGAGCAGCTCCAGATGCAGCATGGGTCACCAGAATAAACTGCATTTAAATATATTCATATCAAATGTTGAATTTTTAAAAAAATCAGTTCCTAGTGTTGTCTGCCCCTACGGTTCACAGTGGCCAATAGGTATCGCACCACTGCTCCTCCACCACCAGGAACGTTCTGTTGGAACAAATCCTCGTGGATTTTGGCTGATTTTGTGAAGCTTTTTACACTGGGCCATGCCATGCACAGGCTGGTCACGTCCAAGTGTGTTTTTTGAGTGTCCTGGGGTCAGCATTCCACGCGGTCACTGGAAAGAGTTGAAACTGGGACCTGAGAGTCTTCTTACGCCTCTCTTGTTAATTTTGGTTGTTCGGCAGTTTTTTGTCACTCTGCTCCCACTCTTTGAAGTCCTGGTCCTTCAGAGAAGATTTCTTGAGGTTGTGTCTCCTGGAGCTGCAAGTCAAGCAAGCAGACACCTTCCATGTCCCATTTCCACCAGGTGGAATAAATATATATTTTAAATATTTTAGTATTTTATTAATATTATATCAATAAAATAATAAAAAATAAACACGTTGCTGCAGGAATGTTTTTGGAACAGTCTGTAATTAAAACCCTTGAGAAGTTTCTCTGTTACCTGCTCAGCACTCAGGCTGATGCTCCTTTCCCTCAGCCTGATTTCAGCTGATCCATGACTGACCTGGATCCGGGCGGTTTCTATCACAGCTTTGCACAGTGCCTCCTAAAGGGCAAAGGAAAAGCTTTATTTTTGCATTAAAACGGCAGGATTTGAGCAAGATGTTTGCCATATTGAATTAATGTGCAGTGGTCTTCGGGCAGAACATACTGGACACTCCTCAGGCTTTGTTTTATGTAAAGATTTTGACCTTGGTGCAACAAATAAATGAAATAAATACAAGCCTTTAGATCCAGACATCAATCAGGGTAATGTGTACATTTGAAAGTCCTGGAAAATTAGCCAAAGGCTGACATCAGCACCCAGATTCTTCTCAATTTTTTGAAACTTTGTGATTTTTATTTTTGCTTTTCAGTTAGTGTTGCTGGTTTTGGTCTTCTTGTGTGATTTGCTGTTCATTGTCATATCTGTCTAGAGATTTTATGACTTTGCATATCAGCAAAGTTATAAACTCACGGATTATATGTACTTCTTAGCATTACTTAGTAATTAGTTTTAAAAATTAGGCTGGTTTGAGTTGTGCTGGATGGTGGCCACGCTCAGTGTGATGTGACAAAGATTTTATCTCTGCTAATATGGGAAATATGGATACTGATATAATTTGGATCTAGAAAAATGGAGTATACCTTTGGGATGGACTGGTTTCCATGACAACATTTCCTTTTGTATTTTTTAGGTTAGAAATGATGGGCAGAAGCTGTTTTATTCCGCAGTGGTTAGGTCAGTCTTTGGTTTTGGTTAGTAAAACAATGCCAGAATACCCAAAATTGCTTGTCTTGTGGCCTCCATGTAACCTGGCTGCAGTGGAGAAATAGATTGGAAGGGCCCAATCCTGGGGGAAATTGGTTAAATATTGGCAGTTTTTTTACCTTGATTGTCATTCAGCATGGAAACAAATGGATAATCTTTCTTTTTCCAGTTCTGTGCTCCTCTAATCAATCTTTGCAACACAAGTCAGGATCGAGGTGCTGTGAGTGCTGTGGGTGCCCTAAAGCAGTGTGAGCCTGCGCTTTTAATTTCAAGTATCCTAACGACCCAGACTTCTAAAACTTATTTTTAATCTTTGGCCTTCTAATTTTTTTTTTTAATTTTTGCTAATCTAATGTAAATTGTTGTCATATCCTGTGCACACACAGAAATTGCAAAAACATAAGGTCCCACAATGAATTCTTCCAAATCCTCGTGACTCCATTGATGTATTTCTCCCCATGGATGTGAAATTCCTACTGTTGTTAATGAGGTTCCCATATATACTACAATGATAGTAAGCTTTTTCTTATATAGGTGTAAAGTAAGTTAAATATAATGATGCGAGTGACCTCAATTGATGAGAGGAGGATGCTAATTTTTTTAATCCATTCAGAGGTGGAGAACTGATTAACCATATTTCAGAAGACTTCCGCTTGCCGTAGCTTTGTTACAAATTCATAATTTCTACAGCTGCAGAAGATGTTCACCACCTATGACTCTGCTGACTGTCACTGTGCAAGATTTCTTGTGTAAAAACCAATTTTTTGGGGTGTACCCCTTCTCATTATTAAGGCTCTTCAGATATTGTCAAGGATTGTAGGATTTCAGTTTCTTTTCTTTTTTTAATCTGGTCATGGAGGGTGTAGATTGCAGACCTGCTTTGAATATTGCTTGTCCCGATGAGAAAAAAAAAGAGCATCTTTAGATTTAATAGATTTTCATTAATTTTTGTACTTTTCCCATACAGCACAGCACCTCAGCAGAATGTGATAATGTTTTAGCATCAGATGAGACTCTGACTTCAGTTATTTTTCAGGGATTCATGTGCTCTCAAAAAGTTCTGCAGCCTTTGAGAAATCCAAATAGTAGGTGATAATTAAAAGCTCTTTTTAAAAAACAATCTAAAAATAATGTAGTGTTTTTTAATGTTGGTTTTAGGACTTGCTTTGTATAACTTCATGTTCATATCTGTTCAGTCAAAGGCTTAAACATACCTTTAAACACTAAATTGAGTTTAACGATGAAGAACAGGCACTATTGATAATTTAATAATCATGGACATGTTTATACTTCACGTTATGTTTTACACTTCCAGGGAGTTCTTTTTGCCTTCCTCTCCCTGGATTTGGAGAAGAACTGGAGAAGAACTTACTATTTCATCTTATTTTCTAGCCCGTACAAATTTCATACCTCCACAATACTTTCCCTGAAAAGTATTTTTGTTTACCAGCTGGTTTCTTTCCTCTGTGTTCAGATCCTCAGAACACATCACACTGTTCAATTGGAACTTGGCTCAATAGGATTCTTCTTAAAAATAGAATGTTTGGTATTTAATTATTTAAGTTTTGAGCCCTGGTCATCTTGGTAGTCTTCAAAGTTTGAAGTGAGTGGAGTTTCAGTGAGTTGCTTTGAAAAAGAAATACTGAAATAAGATAATCTTTAGGAACATGAAAAATACTCTTTATCAAACAAAGAGCCTCTCTTTGTTTTCAGGCTTGAATTCAGAGACTTCTGAGCTGCACAACTAGCTCCAGAATATCTCTGTGAGGCAAACAGATATATCTATTTGATATATTTCTGTTCCAAATGTGGTGGAAAACCATCTCTTTTCAAAACTCCGCTTGGATTGTGCCCATTACCCAAGGAAGCTCTTTAAGGACTGTTTATTTTACTAGCACTGGCCGCATTTTTACATCCCCTCTTCTACATCAGATGACAGCTATTCATGTAGAATTTACCTTTTTTTCTTGTTTTTTTAAGGTCTTACCACATATTTAATTGGAAATACCTTTTGAAAGTAGAGGGAGTCATGCACAGTGCTTAACGCCTTTTAAAGTGTGTTTATTGTAGCTTGAATATTGAGCAAAATAATACAAGGTCTTGTTAACTGGGATGAGTTAATACACATTGCACAGAATGAAATACAGGTAATTCCATCTGGCGTTCACAAAAAGCTGTTTTATTGTGGCAGCAGTGAAAATTAAATGTGACTTCAGCTGCATCTCCCAGAAGAAGAGAGGTGGTACCCATTGTGGGGATCGAGTGTGGGTAAAATTCTGCCTTGTGTCTCTATCTTTTCATCACAATCCTTGAAGTTTATCCTTTAATCACCTCAAATGAGGATTCTCCCAAGTTTCTGGAACAAAAAAAGGAAACACAATGTCGAGCTGTTCCTTGGACCTTTCCAAAATCATCCCTCAAAACTCTTAAGTTTAATCGCTCACTTCAGTAAAAATGATCAGATGCTCTGATCTCTCTCTGCTCTCAGTTTTGCCTGACCTCAATACCTGTTTGTAAGTCATAAATTACATAATTTTGGAGTAAGAAGTTCTTCTTCCAACATAACTTAATTTTGAATGAAATTGACTTAAATCTCATTAAGTGAGATTTAGCTGGGACAGATGTAGGCACTGTAGATGGCTGTAAGTGCACTCTTTTCCCTTAAATTCTGGGAAGGCTTTAACTATTCAAGTTGCTCCATTTCTTAGAAAGAACTTTATCCTAGGGGTTTATTTCCCTCCTTGTTACCAGGCACTAAAAAGAGTCCAGCTGTACTTATTTTATATTTACTTCACCTCTCTCCTCCTGTGTTAGCCAGCAATACTGTAATTACAGGGCTTCTGTTTTTCCCCCTGCTGAATAAAATGAATCATTTCTGCTTGTGATCCAGGTATTTTTTCTGTGGTATCTGTGATCCCTGGCGTTTCTTTGTAAGAGAAGCGAGTGATGTCCCACCCTTAATGTTTCCTTTCCTGCTGCTGAGGGAAGAGGAAGGAGTTGACAGTTTACACACAAGGTCTCCTCAGTCCCCAGAGAAGTTATATCCTGCTTCATCTGGAATTTCCCCCACCTCCCCCCAAGCACAGACTGCTGATTTCTATTAAGATACCTCTCACTGTTATTACTACACCAAAGAAACGTATTTATTTAAATATATAATGGGTTTGTAAGCTTGTAGCTGTTAGGAACCATTAAATAACAAGGTGACTTTTCAGGGAAGCTTCATTTGCTGGTTTTGAAAATTTATGTCTAGAAAGGCTTTTAGTTTTACTTTGAGGATAGTTTTTTCCCCCCCTTCCTTACTTAATTATTTAAATTTTAGATAGCTGTTGCTATAAAGCTGAAAAAGTCATTACTTTTTACTACCAGTGCCTCAAAGTGTTGGATTTAGCTTCAAAACAACCCTGTGCAATGCCTGTATCAGCTGCAAATATTGGGATTTCTGTTTCAGTGATATTATTTAAAGCCTTAACTGCAGCAATGTTAACTTGACTCAGTTTTTCAGAACTGGAAATTCAGTTCAGAAGGCTTCTGCTATGTCATGTGGCTCTGCATCAGTGATGTGGTGCCACGTAAATGCTGTGCCTGTGCCTTACAAAGCGGTGCAGAACAGGTTCTCCCCCAAGGAAAAGCACGAGGACAAAATGAACCTCATTTTAAATAAGGGTTAAAATATTTTCTGAGCTCTGATGAAATCATTGTTCGGTGCTTTCCCTCTTCTGAAGCAAAACCGGCGCACTCAGAAATTCCGAACTCGGAAACTGCCAGCTCTGGAGTTCGGAATATACAATTGGAATGAAAAATTTCTATCTTTAGGCTTGGTGTGGGAGGCATTCTTTGAATATTCGTATCTTAATTTCAAAGATGTTGAATTACCATCAAGATAAACAGATTCCTGTGCCCAGCACTTTGGGGATCTTCAGGTGAAAGGAAACTTGCTCTTCATATGGATATTAGGTGACATTGTCAGTGTGATAGGCCAAAACCGAAAAATGTTACAGAATTACAGATGGGTTTGAGGCCGTTTTGATTTTTGATTTTTTTGTTTGGTGTTTGTGGGGGGGGTTTGGGATTTGTTTGTTGTTTGGTGGTTCTTTCTTGTTTTTTGAGGGGGTTTTGGGGGGGGTTGAGGGGGGTTTGAGGATTTTTTTGTTGTGTTTTGTTTGTTTCTTTTGGGGGGTTTTTTGTTGGTTTTTGGTGGGTTTTTTGGGGTTTTTTGTTAGTTGGAGGGGTTTTTTAATTTGTTTTGTTATGTTTTTTAAATTCTACTGGAGCAATTTTCTCGACCAAAAGCATGACAGGGTCTGTGAATTGAATGATAATATAGGAGTGCGATTGTAATTATTGCTTCATTATTGGGTAGTCCTTTCTTTCCAGGGAGGGGAAAAAACCCCAGACTAAAGTTTTGTTGGTGTCTTTGTTGTCACCTTTAGTATACTCACAGTTTATCTGTATCTAGGGATGCACAGTTTGTGTTTTGGGCTGGGGCTGGCAGGCTCAGAGCATCATCTGCAGGCCAGAGAAAGGGCTGTGCCCAAGGGAATGCCAGAGTTTAAAAATTCCTCTGCTGCTTAAAAGCCCTTTTTTGTCTCGGGGCGATCTTTAGTCCCTTCTGCTGTCTTTGTAACACGTTATGAGAAAAAAACCTCCAAATAAATCCAACCAAAACAGAGAAATTGAATGGTTTAGTTAAAATGTAATGTTCGTTGCCTTCTAAATGAAGAAAAAGACAGCTGTTGAGCAGTAAGGAACGATTTGGGGGCTGTGTGAAGGTTAGATTTTGGTTTTGCTTAGGTGCAGGCGATAAAAGCACTGTGGGTAAACGTTGAGTGTGTTTGCAGTTTGTGTTAGGACAATGTGCCTATCAGTCAGGAGCCGCAGATGCACAGGGGCTGTGAGCTGCTGCGTGTTGGGCAGGTGATTAATGACAGCCTGATGAGGAGTGTGAGCAAACACGTTCAAACAGAGATATTTGGGCACAAATTTAGGGTATCTAATGTTTTGAATGTGGCCAACATTAAAAAAAAACCCAGTCCCTTATTTTTGGGGGGCTTTGGTTCATTTAGGGTTAATTCCTTGCAGAGGTATCCTGCTCTTCTGGAGAATTAACACAAGCTGGAATTTAACCCTTCACTAACATTTCGTTTCAGGGAGGAGGAGACGTGAAAGGTTTTGCGCACGTGTGTACTTTTTATTTTGCTGGAATTGATTTCTAGTTTTTGTGCAAGAGCTGTGGTGTGCAGGGCTCCAGCTGGGGCAGGGTCCCCATGACAAAACCTGGCTGGTGGCGCTGGCCCCTGTCCAGCTCATCCTCGTGCTTCCTGGAGAATTCCTCCTAAATAATTTAAACTTGTTTTGTTGTTCACAACTCTCCGTACGTATGTTCAGAATCGCAGCCAAAGGCTGCTGGTTTTGGCTGGAAATAATAGCTGTGCTTCTTACATGGGTAAACAAACTGAAAAGAAATATTTTGGGTTCTTTCCTTCCCCCCCCCCCCTATTTTTTGCCTTTTAGGTGTTGTACGTGAGTGTTGCTAACACAGTGTTCATCTGCAGTGAGGAGCAAAGGAATTTAATCAATACAGATTAAATCACACATTTCTATTGCTTCTAAATGTGGTGTGGGGACTCGTGTGGGTTTTTTTAAATACAGGACCCTATAATTAAATCCCGAGGCTCTACACACCCCATTTCACAGTGTCTGCTTGCCACATCTCGATTTCCTCGGGAGACAAAAATCCGAGTGGTGAAAGAAGAAGGATCCCCATGTGAGACATACTCTGAAACATCTCAGTGCGATTAGGAAATGGTCCTGTTTTATCCTATAAACACAATAGAACAACATGTGTGTTGTAACACAAGGAAGGGGATGTGTAAATTTGCAATTATGTCACTTACGCTCGTAATTATTTTGTTTCCTACACCTTTAGGTCTTGTCTGAAATTAAAACTATCTGAATTTCACATAAAATAATTCTGAGCCATGGTTTACTTACAAAAGATGTTTCTGAACACAGGAGCTGGAGAAGCTCTGGCAAGAAATCCTTCTGTTCTCGTGAGTTTTCTCTTTTTGGATGAGGACTGTGCCCATGGCAAAGACAGGGTACCATTTTTTATTTTATTCCCCATGCATTTTGGCCAGTAAGAGTCGAACTCAAAAATGTGGTTTGTTTCTCCAGCATCCTATCAAGTCGTAGCAACTAAAATAAATCAGAAGAGGTGAAAAGGAATCGTGGATCAAGGAATTGGGAGGAGCCTAAAAAAGGCAAGAAAACAAGAAATTTATTGGACAGAAAAGGAAGTGGGAACAGAATAAACCAGAGTAAAAAAACGGATTTTCCAAGTGCTGTAGCTGGTCATCCTGGGGCGTCAGAAAAACCCAGCTTGTGCTGAATAGCTCTAAACTCACTTATTTTGTGTGTCTGGTGCTCATTTGCTGGGAAGGTTTGCTCCTGTGAAGATTGAAAACAGGTGCAAAACTTCACTCCTCTGTATTTTTTTTAACTTCAGATGGTACTCGCTTAAATTTTTTGCAGAGTTGCCCCTTAAATTAATTACTGTAACTTGATTTTAAAATGAAAACAACATGCCAAGAATGAATTGAGGTAACTACAGTCCAAAGTACCTAATGCAGATGAACTGCATGGAAAACTTGATGATTTTGACACAAGTCAAAATACACAAAAAAACTGACACAAAAATATTTACATTCTCTTCACTGAAAAAATTACTCCATTTTTTAAATAATGCTGAATGGTGATAGCACAGCAGGGGCAGTCACTGAGCTTCCATCAGTTTGGCGTTGGGTACGTTGTTTATTTTTTGGGCTCTGGATATTTCCCAGATTGGGAAATCCCTCAGCCCGAAGAACTCCCAGAACAAACTGAACAATAAAAGCCCAGATTTGGGGTTTTATGGAACGGCCTCTTGAATTCAGAACAATAAAACCAAAAGCACGAGCACACGGAGAACACTCCTTACAAGGAGCTGTTTTATCTCCTGGTGCGTTCTCCAGAGGAAGTGATGAATCACGGCCGATTTTGGGTGGTTTAGGCACAGAATGGACGAGGCACAGGCAGTGAGGTGGTCCTTAGGGCAGCTGACATTGTATTCCTGGTCCATCCAGAGGTGGAATTCAGCTTTAATCCCGGAGCTGCTTGGCCCCTGGTTGCTCACGTAGGGCCGTTCTTTATATTAATGTGCTTCTCCTTTATTCAGGAAGTGTCTAATGGCGTTGGGGGGAGGGGAAACTCATTAGCTTCCTTCCTGAGTAATATAATTTTTATTTCCTGTTGTAGCAGCAGCCTCAGCCAAAAGCAACAGCCTAAAAAGTGCATGGGGGAGGGTTGCCTGTGCAAAGCGTTCCCATCTCTGGGCTGAAATGCTGGTTACAAGGATTTTGAGACCTGTGGGCAGTGTTAAGATGCCCTTTGCAGTCAGATTTTGAACTTTCTGCCCTTCTTTCTTTAATTGTGGGGATGGAGGTGACTCAGAGCTGCACTAATGGGAACATTTGCATTTACCTTCCCCATCCCTCCCTCCTCCTGAGACCCCTGAAGGTCACCCCAAAAAGCCTCCTCCTGGCCCCAGGCACTGGTGGGAGCTGTGGGGTCAGAGCCTGGCCAGGTTTGGGGTTTGGGTGTGCCCCGAGTGTCCCTGCAGGTACCGCACATCTTCCCTCCGTTTGCCATCTGTGGCACAACTTAAATTGGAAAACGCTGAGCAGCCTTCCCTTGCCTCCTGTAATTTTGTCTTGGCACTGTGTTGCAGCAAAAACTCCTTTTTTTCATTTTAAAACCTTGTTCCCCTCTCCAAAATAACCAATACACTCAGAACTTGAGTGCTTGAGGGACACCACAGGAATGGGCACTGGTGGTGTTGAAGGCTGATGGATGAGAAGGATTTAACAATTATACTGAGAAAAGTAATGACATACTGTTTAGGTTTGGGTTTTGGGTTTTTTTTGGTTTTTTTTTTTTTTTTTACTTTATCAAGTGTGCCTTTGTAATTGTTATGCTAAAATTGCATACACTGCATAAAGGAGGATTTTAAAAATAATTGAAAAGCCTGTGCAAGTTCATTGCTGTGGCTGGTAACAGTTTGTGATTTGTGTTACCTTAACCTGAGAAGTTAAAAATTCTGTCCAAGCTTCATTATGTATATTTAAACTCAGATATTTGTCACCTTTTCACACATTGTACTGTGTTTTTGAGCTGGTTTTGAGTCTGCAAATTGCAAGTTGTTTCATGCAGTCTGCTCCAGTTAGACTTCCACCAGTCTGAAGTAGTTGTGCTAAAAGTGTTTTTTTATGTGTACAATAGCACAAAGTTCATACAGGAATAGCACCAAACTGGGGCCACTAAGGGAAAAAAAATAACCCCTTGATTGTCCTTCTTTGCACCTTTCTCTTGGATTTTCATGCTGGAGTGGTAACATTTTAATTAGACACCAAATGAAATGGACCTGAGCAGGAATGAAATACTCCAGACGTTTTAAAGACATACAAAATTGAGTGTGTAGAGAATAAGAACAGCCTCTGCTGTGTACAGTTTTGATTAGCAAAATATCCATGCAAATAGTAATCACAAGGAATGAGAAAAAAGGGTGTTTTCTGGAAAACAGACCCTGGAAAGTCCCTTCCATGGAGTGGTACCTTGAGGGAAAATCAAAAGTGTTTTCCATTCATTTCACAAGAAGCTGGAGGCATGAGGGGACACCAAGCACACAGGTTAGCAGCTCTAAGATAATTGCAGGAAAAAACATTCACCATGCCAGGAATCTGCAGTCCCTTTCATCAGCACTTGCTCTGTGCAGGCTCTTAGGGTAGACAAAGAAGTTAAATGAAGTACTACAATTATCCACTGTTACCTGACACTTTGGGTTTGTCAGCTTCTGTAGGAAACACGAATATCCCTCCTCTGGGACCCTCTGCCTGCAGAAAACTGCTTATTTTTGTGTGATGGGCTGCAGTCCCCAGAGAGAGGAAAGGCCAGAGTTGTTTTGAGGGATTGGAAGGCTTAGAAGTGGAAGTGAAGGAGAGGAAATGGTGGGATGGAGGAGCTTCAGCGTTCTGTGCTTGGCTGTCGTTTGGAGCAATCCAATAAAAGCCACATTTTCCTCCTCCTGGAAGATGCGTCTGTCGTAGTTTAGGATGGGGAGAATGCTTCAATTGCCTTCAGTTCTCATTCTCTAGTTCCCAGCCTGTACATTACACACTTCTCATTCTGCTGTGTTTTTACCTGAGCTCAATTCCAAAGACATGGACAGGGGGATGTTCAGGTGGCACACGGGTGACTGCTGCTCTCCTTTAGGTAATTTTTTTTACATAACAGAGCTAAACTGGATCTGTCTCTGTTTTTCCTCTGTAAGCCTCTCTGTGTTAGCTGAGGTGGAAGCCAGTTTTTTCTATGTAGTGAAATATGGATTATTGCAACCACTAAGTGCTCGCATTAATCTCTGGTGTTTTAGGCCATCTTGGACACAGTGCTGAGGTAAAGGTGACCCTGACAGGTCTGCACTCACAGACTCAGTCAAGGACCTTGGGAGAACAAGCTTGCTTTTGTTTTGGATCAGTGTTATGTGGCCTGATTTATTTATGTAAACAATGGGGTTTATACCTGCTTTACTTTGTAACGGCTCCATCCCTGCAAAATGTGCATTTTTAGTGAAGATACATATACACATAATTCACATTTAAACCCAGTCTGTTTCTATATGCAATCTGTGCATGTATAAAACTGTTTATGAAGGCAGTTTTTCATACCATATTCCTGAGTTTAGCTGATTTTTTTTTAATGAAGTGCAATGAAGAATTACATGGTGAAGCAGAAGTTTCAGCAATCATTCTTACATCAGCTGAATTTTGAATCTTGTTCCTTGTATAACATAATGTATTTAAAAATACACTGTCAGTGTTGCTGTTTTCCATGTGGGTGACCCAGCAGTCCATGGACCAGCCCGGTGAAATAGCTGTGCATGGATCAGCATCCCTTCAGTGTCCGTGTGGGCTCCACCTAAAAACCCAAATAATAATAAAATAAGCAAAAGAATGCAATTTTAAATGGTATAAAATTTAAATTGTGTTTAGGAGCTGTAGGAGGTAGTTAACCCTGAAAGATTCACGGTCTCATTATCAGTGCTATGGATTTTCACACCACGGGGTGTAAAATAATTGGTTCCCTGAGGAGGAGCCACCTGAGACAGGTTCACCTGTGCTGCCGTGTGACTTGGGAGCAGTGAGTTCGGCCGTGTTTGGAGCCAGGGTGTTTCCTGACAGGGCTGTTTCTCCTTGCCCAAATCCTCAGCCAGCCCTGCCGTGCATGCTGGGCACTCACAGGCTTGCGCTTCTTGGATCAAATTCCCAAAGAAAGGTAATTAGTTTTTTTTCTCCAGAAGGACATCCAACAAACAGGTCCTTGGAGGACTGAGCCCTGCTCTGCCTCTTCTGGAGGAGGGATGGATGGATGGATGGATGGATGGATGGATGGATGGATGGATGGAGGATAGATGGATGGATGGATGGAGGGATGGATGGATGGATGGATGGATAGATGGAGGATAGATGGATGGATGGATGGATGGATGGATGCATGCATGCATGGATGCATGGATGGATACATGGATGGATGGATGGATGGATGCATGGATGGATGCATGGATGGAGGGATGGACAGGGATGCATGGATGGATGGATCGATGGATGGATGGATCCAGGGATGGATCCATGGATGGATGGGTGGGTGGATGGACAGGGATGGATGGATGATGGATGGATGGAGGGATGGAAGTTTCTTGAATTCTGGTGCCCTGGGGCAGGCTGGGGGCTGCTGTTGCTCGTTAACTACTCCCTGTAACTCCTTGATAGCGAATAATCACCAGCATGAAAATATGAGGTCTGTAAAAGCACAGTGCCTAATTCTGGTTTAGCACTTAGAGGTGTTAACTCTCTGCTCAACAAGTTACATTTATCCAAAGATAGATATTCAGGCAACATGAGAAAAATGAGATCCTTTAGAAGCTAGCTTTCCATGAGTTTTAAATTTATCCTATTTTTCTTCAAATGAACACTTACTTGTTAGGGAATTAAGTATTTATTTATCTGCACCTGCACATAGGAGAAATACCACTGGTTTTAAAGCAGTGAAATTCAGTCTAGAGATTAAAGTGTATATTATGCTAGGTGTTATGTACCAGTAATTCCATTGATAATGGAGTTAATGTTAGAAACAAAACAAACAAACAGATGCTTCATTAAGTTTTGTCTGTGAAAGTGTGCTGTCAGAATTACAGCATTGTGAAGTCACGTGTTTTCACATTTTAGGACAGAGTAATAACTTACAGAGCACAGACTTGGAAAGCACAGATGTATCCATAGTTGGTATCTTAGTAAATGGTTTATAAAGAGGAATTTCATTACATGAAGGTCCAGACAAGAACACCCAAATAAACAATTTTTCAGGCTCTGGAGGAGCAGAAAAGCATTTTCATCATGAAGTAAATTTTGCAGTTCAGGTCCCTCTGAAGTAAAATTTAGCTTTTTGTGCGTATGACTTTTCCAGTCAGCTACATATGGAGACAGAAATCCATTTTGAATTGTGAGAGAATTACTGAGGGGTTTTTGGTGTATTTTCCTGTCTGAAGTTGTGCAGATATTGCCAGCATTGCTGAATCACTCGCAGGCGACCTGAGGATAACCCCAAGCCAGGCTACTTTGCATTTCATAATCAAATTTTAGTCTTTCAGCTCACAGCATATTTGTTCATTTGTTTCATAACTTGGAAAGAACAAGGAGATACAGAAAAACTTTCATCTTAATAATCACTGTATTCCTAAAATGGGAAAGCACTTGACTTGCATGGAGTGCTGGGCCATGAGAACTGGGATACAATACTCTGGCAATCTTAAAATCTTTGGAAAATAAAATGGGTTTAACAATTAGATTAATTAAATGATTAAAAGACACTGTTGCCAGCCAGTAAATTGCTAGGGGAAGTCAGGCTATGAGATAGTCTTGTCATACTAGTCCAATTAGCACAATTTTACCAACCATGAATTATCTGTAGAGCATGGAAAGAAATGGAGGAGTGTGTTGGGGAGGAAGGAGGAAAGCACGAGCAGCAATCACCCCCTTCATGCAGTGTGTCTTAAAAATGAGCCTTGAGCACAGGGAGCGTCGGGAATTTAGAAATCCAGCGGGAGAGACGGAAGGTGAGGACTGTGGTGGGGACAGGAGGGGACCGAGCCGCGGTCCCGGAGGGAAGCAGCGCCCGGAATGTGTGCAGGATTCGATTGGAGCTGCCGTGGTCTCCAGGGAGTCTGGAGGAGGGGTGTAAGTGTCACTTCTGGAACAGGAGTCATTTTGCTGAAATATCGCCGCGACTCGGCTCCAGCAGCAGCGTTTTGTGTCCTCAAGTGGCTTTTGTTGTGCAGTGTTTTGTTCTGCTTCTGCTGCTGCTGCTGCTGCTGGGCTGATGGGGCTGCTGCTTGGCCCTGCCTGCAGCCCTGGCCTGGAAGAGTATTTAAAGTTTCGGTTTTGGATCTTCGTGTATAACTGGGGAAAGCTCAGTATTCTGATTTTCAGTACAGTTCTGGTTTTGGGAGGGGGAAAAAAAAAAGAATGGGCAGAAATTCAAAAGAATTTTGTAGGTTTGTTTCCATATCTAAAACACAAATTTTTTTTGCACCTTTTTGTAAGTGAACAGTCGGTTGTTACCTATGCATAATACCGATTTTATTAACTTTCTTTTAAATTACTTTTCTTTATAACCATAATTTGGAGGAAATCTTTTCTCAGAGTTACGTTCTAAATAATCCAAGAAGCAGCAGCTGAGAGAAAGGATGGAAATGCTGTCTTTTGACAAGAATTTGAAGTCCTTTTTTTCACTGATAACAAAGCTTTCCTCAAAATGAATTTCTGTTCTGACCCAGTAGCCAGTTTTCAGCACTGTGATGTAATTTCTGTCTCAGCTAAGCAGGATGGAACCCCCGGGTTGGGCACTGGGACACAAACTGTGATCCCACTTCAGATATGGGGAAGCTTTGCTGGAGTGAGGTTGGCTTGGGGTAGGATTATTCCTTGGAAGAAGGATGGGTGGAGTCCCTGAGGGCACCTTCATCACCATCATCATCACCATCACCAACAGGTGTGCACTTCTCTAAGTGACCAGGTGTGCTGGGGCAGCCCTGTCTGTGTTTCCAAGAAAAACATTAAATGTGATTTTTTTCATCTGCATTGATTGCATCGTTATTATTATTAATAATAACAATAATAGTAATAATAATAATTACCCATAAGTAGGATGGAATGAAGAGAAATAAAATGGCAGAGTCCAGATGAAGCCACAGGGAGCTGGAATTGGAGGAAAACGGGGAAGGTGCAAGGAATGACCTTCCACAATTACACTTCTCAGACTTGTGCTGTCATGTGAATGCTTTCCTGTTACACAACAGAAATTAAGCAGTTTAGACAAATATATATCAGTGGAGCTACGCCAGGATTTAATTAGGTCTCATGATCCAGATCTTTCAAATTACCTGCCTCTTCCAGTGTGATGAATCCACCTTTTCTGGGCATGACCTTCCAATCTGTGTTGAGTAAACCAAGGCTGCTCAGTCTGGGGGTTTTGGCTTCTTTGTGTACAGCCAAGTGTTCAAAGACTTTGTAAAAGTCATAGAGAACTAATTAAAGTGTTGGGTTTTTTAAAATTTTATTTATTGCTCGGAAACAAGTAGTTTTATGTTCTGTCTTGGAGAAAATGAGAAGGTTGCTAGTGGTCAATCAATATAGTTCCTTTAAATACTTTTTTCATTTTGTATGGGTAAAAAATAGTGAAGGTCTGTTACAGTAACCAGCTGATGTCTTAGAAACACTTGGAAAGTTACAAGCTGAAGTATTTACAAAAAGAAATTTGGTATTTTTTACGGTATTGGCTGCTGTATGTCTGGCATTTCAAAGCTATCAATGACCAGAAACTAAACATGTGGTAAATGTGACTGGAAATAGTAATCATCCATTGTTTGTCTTTCCAGAAAAAAAAAAGAAATCAAAGGAAAAAATCCCCAACAACTACACTTAAATTCCTTACTTCCCATAATGTCCTAAGTTAATGTACTGCATTTTTATCCTCTGTCCCCAAAAAGAAAAGGAAAAAAAAAAAGGAGAAGCAGCGGTTGTTTAAGTTTTGACATTTTCTGCTTTTCCTTCTGACTATGCTGCTCTCACCAGCATTTCAAATGTGGTTGTGGTTTCCTGCATTGTCCTTCACATTCCACATTCGCAGTTCAATTTTTGTGATTAACCCAGTACCAGTGTATACAAAAATAACCTGAGATGTCGATCGTTCCTGCTCTTGTTCTGGTTCGGCTAATTGCGTTTGTGCCATCCACGGCAGAATATCTTTGTCTGGAGATGGCATGTTTTGGTTGCTTATGGGAATATATGAAAAATTATATTCCTAAATGGTAAGAGCAGGTTTAGGGCTGATGTGGAGGAGGGTGGGTGATGGGAGAATTCAGTGTCCAACACTTCTGTTTGTAGGGTGCAGCTCCTTCCATCCATCATCCAGGAGATTTCATCATTTGCCATCGGTGAGACTTCTGAAAAACTAAACTCTCCCTTGAGGGGACAAATTTAGTAACATGTAGTAAACTGCTTACTTTGGATAAAAATAAGGAAGTCTTACTCTAAGCAAAATACCTGAAATTAAATATCTTGGTGAAAGAAAGAGCCAGATGAGGATTTTTATAAAGTCAAGTTATTTCTTTGTAGCATTCTTTGGTTTCAAATGAAATTCTTCATGAGCTTTCCTCATCAGCCGCTTCTTGGAATGGCCTCAAAAAATGAGCCTTGCAGTTTTATCTCTGGATTTCTATATTTCACATAGTGTACTAGTGGAAGAGGTAAATGATTTTTTTTAAAAAATTTTTTTACTTTGTGATTTCTCTGTTATAAAATCCGTCCTAAACCACTGCTAGTTTTATTTATTATTATTATTACTATAATAATCTAATTTTGCATTGCCAAGAGTAGCTTGAGTAGAGAAGGCATGACCGCGATAACTTCCACTGAAGTACACAGTTTTAATTAATAATTGCAAATTATTATAAATTCAGTAGTATAAATTCATTAGTTTCACTGTACAAGCAAATACAATTTTCCATTCTTAAGAAGATAAAATACTGTACAAAGAGTTTATACCATCTCAATTTTCCTATTTCATCTTTTTATGAAACACAGGGAAAGCAAATTGCAAATATTTAAAATGTCAAAATAATGGAAGTATAAATGATGAACAACTTGTAAGGCATGCAAAAGGAGGCCATGGTTTGCTATGGGACTGTGGAAAATAAATGAATAATTCATCAGGACAGACTAAATAAGAATATTTCCATGCAGCAGTTGCAGGTTTGTTTATTGATCTATCTGTAGAAGTTCTTAAAAGATTCATTATTTAGCACGAGCTAGAAAACATAATATACCCAAAACACTGAAAAAGCTTTACTTCTGGTTTTGGAACTCCATTGCCCATCAGGGAAGAAAATCTCAAACAAACATGGAAACAGGAAAAAAACAGAGTGCATTGCATAATGACGGATAGAAATGGAGGTTTGTGTCCCACCTGGGAGTGGCTGTTGCAGGATGCCCAAGCTGCAGAGTTCCTACAAGGTGTCAGTGACCCTGCTGGTGCTCCAGCAGGGAGCAGAGCTGGGTTCCTGTGCTGTCAGAGCCTGCTGGGATCCAGAAATTGGGGAGAAAACCCCAGCGCTGTGAGGCAATTATGACAATGTTATTTTTAGGTGTATTTCTTACAAAGCCTTGTTGGGACGGTACATGGCTAACAGTTACAACTTTAATCCTTTCCTCCCTCCGTTTTGGAATAGTCATTATTTACCTCTCTGTGTCTCTTTTTAAACTAAATTTGCTGTTCTGTTTTCTAAAAGTAGTGTTCAAAGTGGGAAGAGGCAGTTAGCAGCAGGTCCCTGTGTCCCTGTGGGCGCTCTGCATCCTGAGGGGCCATGCCCTCCCTTGTGACCCCAGGGGTTAATAATAACCACACCCATGGCCAGCGGGGTGGCTCAGGGATGGTGCCCTGACAAACCCCCTTGGATGGCTGCTCCCCCACGGGCAGCGCTGCAGCTCAGGCTCTGGGGGCATTTGGAGGTGCTCAGGCTGTTCACATCATGGATTTTCCCTCTCAGAGGTGCTGCTGTTGTCACCCCTCATGCACAGGACCTGGACCTGCAGAAGCGCAGCCAGTGTGCTCCACTCGAACTGTGCCTGTCACGGCTTTGGTGGACATTCTAAGGAGCTTGTATTTTCCTTTTAAAAACCCCAAACAACAGCAAACCAACAGCTTTTCCTTCCGTTTTCCTTCAGAAATGGAGACAAAATGGAAATAATTATTTGATGTGAGGGGCAGTGGCTGGCAGAGCACCGCCTTTCTTGGCCCCAGCCTCCTGGCTGCTCTGCTGCTTTGTGGTGGCCTCTCCCCCATGGTTTGTGGTTATGATTCCAAAGATTTGCCGCTTCCAGCTCACCTGGCTGGCTTTCCCTGTCAGCTGCACTTCTACAGTGTTTTAGTACTGATCCTTGCATAGATAATGCCCTGTATCACAGGAATTTTAGTGAACCAAAGCCCTGCCTTCATTTTGAAAGCCAGCACTTTTTGCAGGCTTTATATTTCAGCGATACATTCCAGACTTTTCCAAAGAACACTCAGCTTGGATGCTAAATATGTTACTGCTAGTTGTTCAGGACTTCAATTCTGAAACACAGCTTAAGCCATTGAAGAAAACTCTGGTGATTAACTGAATATTTCCTTTCTGCTTGGTTGAAAAAGGTCAGCCCTCCTTTGTGCCAGTTTTCAGATCTCTCCAGCACTATTCTTTCCTTTCCTAGGTATCATGCCAAACACCTGGAAATGCAGTTTCCAGATCTGCATCTTTGGGGTACGGAGTGTGAGTGCACAATAAATAGAGTGATAATTTAATATCAGCTGCGTGTTCCGCGGGGCAGGCGCTGGCAGGTCATTAGTAACCTGACCGTGGCTCTGGTGCATTCTGTGTGCTCCAGGACTTCCACACAAGATTTTTAGCGTTTTTAGGTGATTCAGCCTCATGCCCTACAGAAACACATTGTAGGAAGGAAGAGTGCTAGAAATTAAAAGTAATTGAGGTTCCAACACATAACAACAGAAGCAGTTTGGCTTCCCTTTTCTGTGACAATCTCCTGCATGTAAATTGCCAGGAGCGATATTCTTTACTCGCTTATTCCAGCTGAAGGATTTGCAAAGGTAACTAATTTCATCCTCTGATTCACTCCTTAGAAATCCCTTTTTTCTTTTCCCTTCCAAAAACGTAACCTGAATTCTTCTAATTTGTCATGGCGGTTATTTTTGGGGTTGGTGAAATCTTGAGCATTACCAGCAGAATCATGAGCAACCCTTCTTGTACTGTTTATAACACAGCCCTGTTTTGAAGCTTGTTGTTGTTCTGGAAGAATATTACAGGCTGCTGAAATTATCTTTAAAGTGCTTGGAAATTGCTGATAAAATGCCTGAATTACTTTCTTTATGCTGTGTGTGTATTCTTGTGCATGTGTGAGATTGTTCATACCAAAAGACAAGAGGAAGTGTGCAAGTTGCATTCACACTGGTACATGTAGAGACACTCAGATGCAACATTTTATTTTAAAAAATATAGTCAGGAGTTGTGTAATTGGCCTGTGCAATCTCTGGCACCCTTCCCCTCAACATTATTTCAACAAACCATGGTACTTGTATGGACAAAAGGCTTAACAATTTAAAATTACCTTCAGGTGAAACAATGGCATAATGGCATATCCAGAGAATTACTTTCTGCATTTTGGTCAGGTTTGGGGTTTTTTGGGGGGGTTTAATGCCTACCATGCAATGACAAAGGTTTATTCTCCCTTTGTTCTTTTCAGAGTGCTGCAGCAGCTCCCAGCCCAGTGCTAGGAAACATTCCCCCAGGAGATGGCATGCCAGTAGGTCCAGTACCACCGGGGTTTTTTCAGGTATTCAGAAAAAATTATGATTACAGGAATTTTAGGATAGAAAATCCTCTGTAATACTGTTTGCAAGTCTGTAGAAAAGGTCCTGTTCTGAACTGTGTCTCATTTTGTGGTGCAATATTTGAGTTTATTTTTAAACAGAGGTGGACAGGTGGGAAGCAAGGGACCTAACTGACAAGTATTTTATGTATGAAACAGTACAGCACAGAACAAGAAATGGTGCCAGCTTTTTAGCAGCGATTGAAAATGCTTGAGTATAATATTAAAATAATTTCTTACAATAATATACATAACACTGCATGGTAATTTTAAATCAGAACGTTGTTGGTTGTGTTCAGATTTCCGAGTTTCTGTGGGAGTTCAGCCTGGGCAGTGGAGAATGTTCCACTGAGCATCGCTCTGCACACTGAAGATCTCCGCCCCAGTGCCCAAAAAAGTGAAGTCAGGAATTTAGAGCAGCAACAGTTCTGAACACCCACGGCTGAGCACTTTGGGCAGTAAAGCACAGGATATGGCCATGGAAGAAATTACATCCTTTAGTGCAAGCCCAGCTGGCATTTGTGACCCGAGGCTGGTTTGCATCTCCTCCTCACCAAAACTCGGTTGTTTTTCTCCACACTGGCAAACTGAGGCTTGATTTGCAATACATGAATGAAAAGATAGTTGGAAGTGAAATGGAAAATATCTGGTTGCTGCCAGTCACAAAATTCTCAGGAGCTGGCAGAAGTCATTAATTAATTTCTTATTGCTTTTACTGCTTTGAACAGCTGGTTAGATAGACTTTTTTACACATAATTTTTGTCTTAATTTTTAGATTATATCAATATGTCACTTTTTTTTTTTTACTTCAGCCTCCCACTGCAGTTGTGATGTCAGAGGAATTTAACTTTTTTTGTTATTGTCTGTGATGACAATTAGGAGGGGGAAGGGGCACAGATAGGACAAGTGTGTGAAGTACAGAGGAGAGAGTAACTATTTTAAAGGTTTTTCAGAAGGAGGATGTGGGAGTTTTGTTTTTAGAAGCATGAAAAGACTTCTAGCCACTCCAGATCTTTGAAGGTGTAAGAAAGAAAAGCTGATAGAAAGTCGAGTGTGGGTAAGATCTTGTTGTGTGCCAGTCCCTGGCTGGAGTCTGTCTTGAAGCCACAACATCATCCTTGCGAGGCCTGGGAGTGAAAAGGAACATCTTCCAAGAGATTATTAATTCTTGCTGTAGCTGTGTGTTAAGAATATCTGTAAGTTTGTGAATCAGGTGTGGCAGTGGTGCATTGGTGGGGCTGGGGTGACCCCAGGCAGGGTTCGGTGTTCATCCCAGGGAGGGCTGCGGTTCCTGCAGGGCAGACAGCGCTGGTGCTGCAGTGCTGCTGCCAGGCAGCGCTCCGTGCCAGGCTCCGAAACCTCCACCGGAGCTCAGCCTCACCAAGGTCAGTTCGCCCGAGGACAAGAAAATGTGTTGGCAGACAGAGCCTGCGTGTGTGAAACTTGAAAATGGAGGGGCATCGTCTGCTGCTGCAAAACGCAGGTGAAATCGGAGGCAGGACAGGGAAACTTGTGGTGAAAACCTCCTCCTCCTTCCTCCGTGGGTGCTGCCGGTGTCCTTGCAGACCTTGATGTGGCCAGGCTGCTCCTCCGTCCTCTCCTGCTATTCCTGTGACCCCAGAGTGAAACAAACCACAGAGATCAGGTTTGTCCTGGTGTGAGCTGGCAAACCTGAGCCCTCTCCCGCCGCAGAGTGGAGCAGAGAGCTGTCCCTCCGTGCCGATTGTGGCACAAACACTTTGTTCTCCAGGAGTCGCACGTGGGCACAGCACCAGAGAGACTCTCGTGTCTGTGTTTAGTGCGCTCAGACTTTGCTCCACAAAAACCTCGTAGCATTTTAATTTTTTCAGCCCGAATTTATCGGGAGGGTCACCCCGGAATGGTGCGGGTGCCTGTTGTTGCTTTCAGGAGTTGTTTGGGCTGGGCTGAGCTGAAGGTGCTGGCAGGCACTGCCTGCCAGCTCTGCTTGGAGAGCTCGTGTCACAGATGAGTTGAAGTCATCTCTTTCCTCTTGGTTTTGCACTGAAATGGTGTTTTGGGTGAGCACTAAGGGACAATAGCAAAGTGGGGTCATTGCTGCTGCCGTGGGTTCTTGCAGACAGAGCAGGGGAGGCTGTGCTGGAAATGGAGAAACATCAGCAGGCTTCCCTTTTGGTTGGCCCTGCTGACTTCTAACATGATTTTTGAGACATTTATTTTTTGTAAAATAAATGTATTTTGTTTTTATAAAATAAGGCAGGCTGTTAGGATAGCACATGGAGGAAGAGAAATACAGAATTATGGTTTCTCAGACAGTATGTGGTGAAACTGCTCTTTGTAAAATGAAGTTTTCTCATACCGGTAGACCACTAGCACTGATGTTGATTAGCAACCTGTGACATTCCATGCCTGTTCCACAGAGATGGAGGTTCTGGAGCCAGCAGCTGAATTTGTCTTGTGTCTCTCTGTACTTGTACTTTAACAGTTCAGTTCAGGTGAGGGATGATGGTCACTGCAGTGCTGACAGTCCAGAACAATGGCACAGGGCAGGGACAGTGTGGAGTTGTACACAGCTATTGTCATCAAATAAATGAGGTTTTGGGGGTTTGTTTGTGTTTCTTTGGGGTTTTCTTAAGAGAAATTGTTTGCAGTGTCAAAACTGACATTTGAAAAGTCAATGTTTATGTCGAATTCGGGTGTGCCTCAATTTCCTCAACTGGTGTGTTTGTGTTTTAATGTAACTTTAAGTTCATAGGCACATACTTTTTGTCGTCATCTTCTCTGTCTGAGCAGCAGTGGGACTCTAGAAATAACTTGGTGTGATACAGAAGATGAACCTGCACTTGGTTCACGAGCAGCAACACTTGAACGTGTGGGACACAATCCTTGTGGGCAGTGTTGGTGTTAGTAAGCAAATGAACAGGGGCCAGAGGGAAATTGGCAGCACATGTTCATTGAGGTGTTTGGAGCTTTTAAACAGAATGTGAACTATTGGTTTCACAGGATTTTAGGTAAATTTCCAGTTTCAGCACCCCTACATGCAGAGTTTAAAGCAGAGCAGCGCTGAATGGTTTGGAAGGGACTGTAAATCCTCTTCTTGTTCCACCCCAGCCAGGGGCAGGGGCAGCTCCCACTGCCCCTCCGAAGCACTGACCCTCCTGCCCTGCAATTAGGACAAACACCTCCGAGTGTGTTTAATTAAGCCCTGGTTGTGCTCGGCTCCTGTGTTGCAGGGCTGGCCGAAGGTTTGGCAATCTGCAGCTGTGTGACTGTGATTAAAGGCACTCACCTGAGAGACCCTGCGAAAGTTACAGGGGAAGCACATTGTTTTAGAATTGGCAGTGCCCTCGTTTAATTCAGTAATTTTGCTAACAGTCAAATTCTAACAGTTGTCTCTACCTTTTCACACATAAGTGAAGAGCCCCTTCTTTTAAATGCATTACTTTTTTCAGCACATTTGTTAAAATCTCTTCAAGTTCAACTTACCACTAAACATCATTTCCGTGGTGCCTCTGTTTTCTAAAGGGCTTTTCAAGGGGCTGGCTTCATTCACCAACTTCAGATCGCCAGATAAACTTGGAATGGCATGGGAGAGAAGTGTCGACACCATGTTTGAAATACAAATGTTACATATTCCTCTTATATAAAGGGGGAAAAAAAACCTCAGACTGAACCCAGCCCTGCAAAGTACTGCGAGCCTGTCTTGCCATCTAGTGGAAGCTGCTCAAGCTCGTTTGAGCTCAGTCCATATTATTCTAAGGTATTATTTTTAGCCTTGTTTGCCATAGTACAGCTGACCTAATGCTTCAGGGGAGAATCATTACGGTAAGGCACATGAGCAGAAAGGACTTTATTTTCCTGCCTAGCATTGCTATTTGAGATAGATAGAGATATATATAAATAAATATCTATATTAAAAATATATATATATATATATGTATATTTAGGAATATAATTATATATAACCACATGAACATACTTGTATGCGTTATATATTAATATATAACAAATATATGCAGATATAGAACATAAAAATAAATACCAAAGTTTATCCCTTAGTGAGAATAAGTGAAGTGAGCAAAGTAAAAATTAGTAATGTGCATCTCTTGCACTTTGAAGCAGAAGTGGTGAACAGCTTACACATAAAAAGGAAATGGATTTGTAAGGTGCAGTGTAAGGCTGTGAAGTATCTGTGTATTGCACTGGTTTTGTTCATACTTACTATTGACCATATTTACAGTGAAGTCATGGCGTGACACACTGTTAAAAAATAGAGTTTGTGTTCCAGACCGGATAAATGCAGCATTTGGTTAAAGCAATGGAAAGAAGGAGGATGAGGAGGGAGGAAATCCCTCAGCACCCCTTTAAAGCCATCCTGGAGAGAATTGTCCCCTGGGGATTGCTGTTTGTGCAGGGAAGGAGGATTCCCAGTTCCAGCCCAGGAACTGCTCAGCTGGAGCCGCAGGCTGTGCAGAGCCAGCACCTGAATCTCTGTCCATCTGAATAATTTTGTTCCTTTTTAAACCCCAGTGCACTCTCTCAACTCCCCTCTTCCCCCAGCGCTCACAGTCTCCTGGTTTTCCAGGAGTTGCTCCATTTTTATCACCCACCTTCGAGCAGCCACACCTCATTATCCCAGGATCCATCACCCACCTCCGCCTGCTGATCCTCCTGTTTCCCTCGTTTTTGCAGCTTTAACTTTTCTTTGGAGCTGAGATAGTTATGAACTGTAGCAGAAGTGCAAAATTATCTGGATTTGGCACATGCTCACGCCCAGCCTCCGTTCCAGTGCAGCAAATGTGGCAATTGCAGGTGAAGGAGTGCAGGATTAAAGAGTCTGAGCAGAGCACATACAGGGAAGTCCCAGGAGCTTGAAAACCATCCTGGATTGTGAAAACATTGTGATGGAAGAACGAAACATGACCAGAGCTGCACATGCCGTTTGTGAGCAAAGATAGCAGCTTTGGTAGGCCTGGGGAAGCTTTGAAAATAGATTTTAAAGGGGGTTTTCCCCCCTGGGTTTATATAATTCATGTTGGTAGGAAGAATTTTATTGTATTTTTGGAATCTCCTTTGTTTGTAAATGCATCCTCCCCCAGTCAAGCAGTCTAGGAACACTGAAATTATAGGTATATCTAATTTTTTGCCGAATTAGGATAAGCATATTTTTGTCCTCGCCAGTATCACACTGCATTTTAGAGTACTTTGTTTTTTTAAATTATTTTGACTAGTTGCAGTAACTAAGAGGGTATTATCATCCAGAAAGATCTGTAAGTAATTTGTGTTGTCTCTCTCTTTGGTTCCTTTTCTCTAAATATCAGGAACAAAGTCAACTTTTAAAAGATAAATTTACCCAGGATCTGCTGTCCTCGGTAGTTCTGCCCTGCAGTTTTGGGAATGCTTTTACTGTTCATAACATATCTGTCTGAATGATTTCTAAATGCTTAAAACAGAGGGGGCTTTATTTGGGGGTATTTTTAAGGTGATACATCTTGGGTGTTTTGGCTTGTGAGGTTTGAAACACTCAATTTTCCCTACTATTTGCATTTAATAGAAACTGAAGTAAAAACTATTTACCTGGTTTAAAATTCATGTAGGTAATACTTCTTTTAAAATTTGAATTTCTTTCGAAAAATCCTTGAAGTAACAAGTGCAGAACTTAGTAACTTTCTCTGCCAGTTATGAAATCTTGATAATGACAATGATGGTCTCTACAAAGTGAGACAGATGTAATAACAGTGAAATTCCTGAAGGTAACCTAAAATTATTATTAGTATTATTGGTGTTATGATTAGTATTATTATTGCTTTTTAGCATCTCAGATAAATGTTTAGCTGGGCACCAGAGGTTTTGTTTGGGGCTATTCTGGTTTTGTTTGTTCATTTCTTCTAAGCACAGAATTGTTTCTTCATTTTTCTCAAGGTGTGTGTTTCAGTGTTCTTCCATACGGTGTTCCTTGACCAGGGAAAAAACATTAAATGTATTTTAAAAGCTGCTATTACTGTAACTTGGAATTTTAGATGTGGAAGGAGCTCTCCAATTTAGGAAAAAAAAATAGAAAATTTTGCTCTGTATTCTGCATTAAATCAGACCTCTTACTGTTGCTATTTAGAAGTTGTCAGTCAGATCTTGGAAAACCATAAATACAAGATTTTTTAAGGGATCTTTTTCTGAAGAACTTGCTCATGGAAGTAGGTTTGGTCATCAGGAAAGGCCAGTGTGGAGAGAAATCCTCTCTCAGTGCTGAGAATAACACGATTTTATGTAAAATAATACAGATAAAACCAGCTCATTTGGTTTGCACTGATAGACTGCAAGATGTGCAGTGTACAGCCCAAATTTCATCTCTGAAAGACTTCAGAAAAAAAATCAGTTTGGGTTTAGTCCTGGTTAAAAGTAAAGTGTGTTAATGAAGAGTGTCCTGAACCCTTTGTTGACTTTTTACTGCTGAGGGAGATGCCACAAAAAAAAATCACAGAGGAAACTAAATAATAAAAAGTTATGAAATGAAAAATGAATTGCAAGATGCTTGGGTAAATGCAATTCACACATATTTAATGGTTCCCTGTGGTCCTCTTAGGAGGGCAAACTCCCTTTTGTTTGAGAATGGGAGATGTAGGTGTAAAACACTTCTAGAGCATTTCCTAAAACACAGGAGTCTTAAGGAGATATATTACAGTATTATTTACTCTAATAGGAAAATGAAATAAAAATGGCCAGCAGATTTTTTATCATTTGGATAGCAATAACAATCACAGTCACTATTATTATTATTATTATTATTATTATTATTATTACTATTATTACTATTATTATTATTATTATTATTTTAGAAGTAGTAGTAGTAAGTGAAGCCAAACCTTTTAGCCAGGAGTAGAGTTTGAAAACAAAAAAGGTGAGGATGTATTGTATTTCCACAGACAGAATGTGTAAGTTGGCAACTCTTATTTAAACAGAGGAGAGGAGAACAGTGGTTTTTGGTTTGTTTGTTCATTTAGAACTTTTAAATGGATAAATGGAGAGATTGGGTCATTTTCAGAATTCCCAGATGGAATGTGACCTTGTCTCTGGCAGCTCGAGCTGCCTTCCAGTGCCTGCACCCCAAGCTGCAGCGCAGTTAATTTAAGATCATATTCTAGAGTGTACAAATAAGGTCTGTGGTTCCATTTTTGGCTTCTAGGGACAAGTGGTGTTCATGTTCGTGCTGTTGGTAACCGAGTTATAAAAGCCAATTATTGCCATTTCGGTCCTTCTCTACACCAAGTGCTGAAGCTGTGTCTCACCATTTGTTTTTTTTAATTTGTGGTGTTTTTCTTCCCTGAGAAATGCTCTCCAGTTGGGAGCATCATCCATCTCTCAGGGTGCTGAGATGTGTAATCTCAGGAGATTTATGTAAATTTGATAATGGAGGTTAAAAAAAAGAATGTATTTACGGTCAGTTAAGTCTCAATAGGAATGGAAATATTCAGGATTACTTCTCTGGCCTGGGAATGTTGTAAATTTTGCAGATTTATGTGAGATAAAACGTGATTGATAAATATAAAGGTATGAGGAAAAACAGGATGAAAATGGTAGTGCAAAAAACCTGTGTCTAGAAGGGAGTAAATTACACTCCCAGCTTTTGGAAGGGAAGTGAATGTAAAGAAACAATAGATTTATTGAAGCCTGTCATAGCAGAACACCACCCTCTGAATTCCTTATTTCACCACTGTTAGGCAGAAGTGAAAACTAATCCACGCCTGAACAACTGAAAAAGAGTTAGAATTGCTTGAGAGTGGCACAGAAACATCCCAACCTCTGTGCCTCTGTGGCATCAGCTTCCTGGTGAATAATTTTGGTAAAATCACATTTTCTGGCACCAGAATTTGGTAAGTGAGGCCACTGTGCTTCAGCATTGCTCCTTCAAAGACCTCCCCACTAGGAAACTTATTTTTGTGTTGAGAACTAAAAAAACCTGGGATTTTATGGAGCTTTGGTGTTGCCCAGCACACACAGCTCTCAGAGCTGCATGGAACACACAGGTTATGAGATTCCCTTTGCTCTCCTGTACACAGCTGGATTATTCTTGAGCAGAGAGAACAAAAAATGCTATAACTTCTGGCACCATCATTCGAATTCCTGAACTTTTCTTCCTTTAAAGTACTTCTAACAATTCTACGCGACATGCGTCTCTAAGAGCAGCGAGCTTATTAAATTTAACATTTCACATCTTGATTTTATTTTGTGTTTTCTCTGTTATGTTAGTATTCTAATACTTTCCTCCTTTTAGGTTTTTGTGATTTTGTTTTAACTTTCATTGTAAGTTGTTAAGTGCAAATATTCTGCAGTAACTACACAAAAGATTTTTCCTTTCTGGCTTCTTTTTCACCCAGTTTAGTAGAAGTTTCTTCTCCCTTCGCGCTCAGCTGCAGAATGTCACCCTTCAGGATTCTTTCTGTGATGCCAAATTAGTGAATTTCTTACCTGTGGGGAGGAATTACAATATTTTGGTGTCAACAGATGTTGGTGGCGTCTCCATCTCAGCAGTGGCTTAGACATTCCTTGCTTGCCTGTTACTGTGTTTTGTTCAGTTTTTGGGGAGGTTTTTGGTTGGGATTTGTTTTGAGTTTGGGATCTTTCCCTTTTTTGTGGCAGTTCATTTGTTTGGTTTTGTCTTGTTTTTTTGGTTTTGGTTTTGAGGGATTTCAGGGGAGGTTTGATTTTGTTTGTGTGGGTTTATCTTATTTGGTTTGGTCTTTTGTGTGTTCTTTGGTCTGGGGTTTTTTTTGTTTTGTTTTGTGTTGTTTGATCACTTGGGTTTTGCTGGTTTTTGGGATTTTTTTTTTACTTTGGGGTGGTTTTTTCTGCTTTTTTAAACACCTTATTGTGTCTGCCGGTTCCTGCACTCCATTGGAAAAGTTTATTTTTGCCCCTCTGTCTTCTTCCTACCCAACATCTAAAGTTGTTACTGCATTATTGAATATTTTTCCTGCTTAACTCCAAGACAAATACGGAGCCTGTCTTCCTAAAAATTCAGTCTGAGCATCCATTTACGGTGCACTTAAAATGCTGAATTTTGGGTTGACACGAGGCTGAGGTAACAGGCAGAAATGTCCAAGCCTTCAGTATGCAAACATTTTATTTTCACCTTCAGAAACAAGTGCTGAGCACCAGTCCCAGGTCTGTGAGCACTGGTTTCAATTTAGGATGAATACTTTGAGCCCTTTAGGTTTAGGGGTGTTTGTGCTGCAGGAGAAGGGGAAGAAAATGTTTCCAAACAGTCAGGGGGAGAGGGATGGCTGCCGTAAGAAATGGAAGCCCACAGTGGTTCCTCCCTAAACCAGGGTCATTGCAGCAACCAAAAAAAAAATAGAAAACTAAAGTAAAACTCGTTCAGAGACTAAATGTCAGGTGTTCCTGTTAGTGACAAGGGAAGGAGTGAATAAAAACATGGAACGAAGTTTCTGCTGCTTGAGTTTGTGCCTTTCGGAATCCGGTGCCTGATATTGTGTGTGGGGACTTAAAAAATGCTCCCACTGTCGTGAGAAGCTGATGGTATTTAATGTATTTTCATTAAAATGTTGGACAGAGTTTCTTTGTTATCGGGAGACATCTTGGTAGAACATTCCTGTGGACAAACAGGACGTTGGTAGTGGAGAGGGAGAACTTCAGTCACTGACACAAAAACAAGAATATTTAAACTTTTAATAGTAACATTTTTGTGGTAAACCAAACCAAAGGAACTGCTTGAAATCTGCTTGTCACTGCTTGCAGTTCCTCCTGAGTTTAAGGGGAATACATAGACACATAAATATTGACAGTATATAAGCCCTGTAAGCTTGGAAGGAGCAGGTTTTTGTTACTATTTTTTATTATATTACATCGTATTAGTAGTGTGGTTCTACTCTTAGCACGTGGCTGAATTGAGAGACACTCCAGATTTCCCTTTTTTGGGCTGCACAGCTGTAAATAAAGTTGCGTTTTCTTTGCTGGACAAGACATATCAAGCCTAAGGTCCTCAAGGGAGTGGCTGCACTCGGTTGACCTTCGTGGAAATGGTTGAAATTCTAATTTCCTGACACTTCCACTGTTTCACGACGGCCTCGCTACATGCACAGCCCTTTCTCTTTCTTATCAGAGGTTCTCACCGTCAGAAAGTGCACAAAGAAGCCTCCCTCTTCTACAGCACATCATTTCAAGTATCTTTTTATTAATCTTTTCACAATTGTTATTGAACTTTCTTTTCCGGTTTGTAAACCCTCTGTACTTTAAATTGCTTTCTAGCCCTGCTTTGAGTGCGTGTTTATGTAGGTTACATTATTTCAGCTTTCATCTGATTCCAGAATGTGAAAGGTTTCATTAATTTATTGATGCAAGATCATAGGAAAAATTCCAGTAGTAATTATTGGTAAAATAATTGCAGTTTCTCTGCTAGCTATTGCTAGTCTAAATCAGTCTTTTTGTCCCTGTGCTCACAGTCAAAGCACACTTTAATCTCTTCATTTTCTTCTGGAGCTGTAGGTGCTTTGCTTGCCAAAGCCATCCTCTTCATCTTCTGTTTAGTCAGATGTTTGTGCCTTTCTCCTTTGGATTTGCCGCTCATCTTTTTGGATTTCTAGGTTATTGCCACACTTTGGGGTGGAATGAGCAGAGAAGTTAAATGTTTCTGCTGCCAGTGCCACTCTTTTTTTGGGGGTCTCGCCTTTTTTGGGGCTGTGAGTAGCTCAGGAGTGGCCAACAGCCACCAGAACCTTAAGGTGTGGATGATTTGTGACAGATTTGGGCATAAATTCAGGTGTGAGAGGGGAGATCCAGTGTGTGAGTGGGGACTCTGAATTGTCAAGGGTACTGAAACCAGCAGCATTCTAAATATTTGCATCCTAAACTGCAAGTCTGTGCCCCCATGGGTTCGACTTTGTGTTGCTTTTTACTGTATTCTCAAAAAGTGAATGAAAAGTATTTGTGATTTATTTTGATATTCCTTACCTCTGAATTCTCCCCAATTATTCCAAGATTCCCATTTTTCCCCCTTCTCCAGTGGAAAGTACAGGTGTCTGATGATGGTTTATTCTCCACTGCTAATGCACTTTGTTGTTCATATTCTACACTCACAACTGCTGAAATAAAGTGTTAAATGATTTATCCTGATAGATAAATTGGCTGAGAACCTCTAAATTTACGTGACAGTGCTGAAATTGTGGAGCGTTGAGGCTGGATGTCCTGGGTGTGAGCAGTGACACAGCGTGGCATTTACAGGACCAGTGGAATTATTCAGCACTGTTTCTTTTTCCCCTGCAGCCTTTCATGTCCCCTCGGTACCCTGGAGGTCCAAGGCCCCCTCTCCGAATACCCAACCAGGTGAGGCTCCATCGCTGCCCTCTGTGTTTTGGGTTCTGTGGAATGCAGCAGTCCCTGCCCCTCTCTGTGGGACACACAGGTTATATTCATTTCACAGCAGAAATATGGGGATTGTTGGTGAGAAACAGATCTCGTGAAGTGCTCTGTGACTCCTGCAGACACTCTGAGGACTTTATAGAAAGTGTTGAATTCCCGATTTTCTCTCATCTCCATCAGAGGCTGTGCAATGCCAGCGAGACGAGGATGAGTAATGAGCTGCCGTTCGTCAGCAGGGACCCTTTTTGGCCCATCTGTGAGAAGAGGGTTCTGCAAGGAGAGAACGGTTCTGTTTTTAAGTTCTCCATAGTGCAGACAGAGGAGGAGAAAGAATCGTCAGCAGATGAAAAGTTAAAGACGAGTAGACAGAAAAACATCGGTGAAGCTCTGAGAGGAAAACTGGGTCATTGACAATATTGGGAAGGGTTGAAAGGATAAATGGAATAGGTGATTTGGTCCAGCTTTGGCTTCCAGGACTGCCTTTCTATCATCACATTCGGCCCCAGCCCCATTTCTGGCTATTTTTTATAACTGTGTAACACAGTTCCAACACATTTGTCTTTCCTTTTGGCGCTGTATCGCCAGAAGGTGTGAAATGCAAATTTCAGTGAGCTGGATGTATCAGGCAGCAGGACTTCTCTGAGTGTAGCTCTGCCTGGTGCTGTTTGGGATCAGGTGAAGGTGTAGCACCAGGGCTACTTTCTCTCCAGGGCAGTGGGTGATTTAATTAACCATGATGAAATGATTACTGCTGCATTTAATTCTTGAAAACATCTTCCTGCTGTCAGCCAGTGCATTCCTGAGTTTTGCACTTCTCAGTACTGTCTTAGCCAGAGGTGTTTGAGTCCCAAGCCAAGTGTTTGGGTGAAGTGTTTGGGTTTAGTGTTTCGGTTTCAGCTCCTCCGTGCCTGAGCACAGTGAGTCCTGGCAGGAGAGAGCAGGATGTGGTGGCTGGAAGCACTGCCAGCCTGCAGGTTTGGTTTCGGGAGTGTTTCTGTCTGCACATTGTGATGTTTTCAGTCCAGAGTGCAAGACAATCACATAATGCCAGTGCACTGCAGCTCTTGCTGCATTCACATTATGCCACGCTCAGGAATTTTTGCAGCACTGTCATTACTCAAGGTGCAGCGTGGAGGGGAAGTGTGTGGAGGCAATAAAATATTGTGGTGTGGTTTTAGGGCCCAAATGTTGTTTAGGTGATGGTTTGGTCCCGGGATAGTGGAAGGTGTCCCTGCCCATGGCAGAGGGGCTGGAAGGAGATGAGCTTCAAGGTCTCTTCCAACCCAAATCATTCCGGGATTCTGTGGTTTACTCATTCACAGTACATTTTTACTGAAAATGTGGCAGTGCTTTGAAATGCTAAATAGCACCTCGTGGATCAGCTGCAAAGATCCATTCATAAAAACGTTTTTCTACTTGACCCAGCTGCAGGTAAAATCCTGTGAAAATGAGCTTTAAACCTGATTCAGTAAACCCAGAGGGCAGATTAATGTGGGGATTTAAAAGAAGGTTAACTCTTGACTCAGAGGAAACATCCAGGAATTAGGAATGAAACCTGTGTGTCTTTAACATAAATGTCAAGGCATTCTGTGCATTTATTTTGTGTTTTCCCTGCCTCAGGCCCTCGGAGGTGTCCCGGGGAGTCAGCCCCTCCTGCCCAGCGGGATGGACCCCACACGGCAGCAGGGTGAGTGCAGCACCTTTCCTCCTGCCCTTCAAACCTTCCCACAGTTCATCAAGCTTTTATGTTAATTAGAAACTCACGATCCATTAAAAGTAGCTGTAGGAGGTGCTTGTGTATTGCATAATTAAATTAATTGTGTATTGCGTATATAAATAATGTATTTTACATTTTATTTGCAGGTCATCCAAACATGGGTGGGCCGATGCAGAGGATGACTCCTCCAAGGGGAATGGTGCCATTAGGACCACAGGTATTTTCCACAGATGGGTTATTCCTAGTGACATTCTCTTAGTGATATTCTCTGTCTTTGCATAGCTTGAAGATGCCCAGAACTTGTTTTTGTAATCCCTTTTTAAAACAAACTTCCCGTTTTACAAAAAAAACAGTTCAGAGCTGCAGCTGTACAAAATCCAAATGAAAAATCTGTCATTTTCATTAATATTTGGAATTAAAAGAGGAATCCCTTCACTTGCTTTCTTTAGAAATGTTGTAGTCAAAGACTGACATTGGCAAGGGAGACCAAGAGTGGAGTAGGTGTTTCCTCCTCCTCCTCCTCATCGATTGTCTGTTTAGGAGGAAAAGATTAATACCTCTGACTTTGGCAAACTCTCTGTACCGAAAATACCTCTCCAAATTCTGTAGTTTTTATTTCATCCACCGTTGAAATAAATTGAAATAGTACACCATTGATGTAAATTTTTGGCGAGTGCAGGAGAGCTTTCAGTGTGCAGCGAGACCCCCGCACTGCCCTTTGTCCCCTTTGTCCCCTGCCCGCCCCGAGGCAGAGGACACAGCCCCGGAGCACAGCTGGACACTGCCCCAGGAGTTGCTCTGTGGTGTGAGCACAGCTGGACACTGAGCCAGGGGTTGCTCTGCCTGGTGCCAGCACTCCCCGGAGGAGCTGTGGTGTTCCACGCTGCTGCTGCAGGGTTTGTTTCACAGTGCGCTCCTTGTGCCCACACTGTGCATTTTTGCTTCCCCATTTCAGATAATCGCTCCTGTGGCTTCTTGTTTGAATAACAGCTAAATTCTAAACGAGGGAATAGCTTTGCCTTTCGAGTCTGCTCACAACTGTCCCTGCAATTTTGGGTTTTCTTGCTAGAAACCAGTTGTGCAGTTCTTCACAATGTCTGCTGCATGACCAACAAAACATTATTAAATATATTTCCTATTCTTTTCTGTAGCCCTGAAATGTATTTACCATTTTTGGAGGTAGAAAGAGCAGCTCTGCTGTGCTGCCGTATGAGATTGAGCTGATCCTTTATGCAGCACTATTAGTCACACAGCAGGCAGATCTCATGCCAGTTCTTTTGAGGATAATTTTTCCATCTTTGCTGTCATTTAAGATCCAGTGTTTTTGTAAGTTTCTTCTTTCTTGTGCTCAACATCCTAACCTACGCAAAATTTACGTCCGCAAAATTTAAGTTCACAAAGACTCCGTAATTGAATCACCTGGGCCACCATGCTCTGCAGAGAGCATCACTGCTCAGAAGGAACATCTGTAAGGGTGGCCCTGATGGCAGTGCTCTCATTTTAGGGCAAGGCAGGACATTAGGATGAGCGGTAATTACAGATGGGAGTTAGATTGTGAGGTGAGAGAGATCATTCTGTTTGTATTCCACTGAACAAAAATTGGTAAAATACATTTTTCTGTGTAAGTAATGCAGTCACACTTTGGTTATGATATCAGAGCATAAACTCAGATTTTATGGGCGTTGGGAAATTAATTTGTTAGTATTGCTGTGACATTAATTACCATATTAAATGCTCTTCATTTTGGTTATCACAGACCTGGGATAGTGGATGGTGTCCCTGCCCAGGGCAGGGGGTGGCACATCCCAGGATTCTGTGATTTATTAGAATTGAATAATGGAAAGAAAAATGTAATGGTATGTTAGAAAAGTTCTATCATGTGGTTTAATTTTTTACAAACATAACGAAATCTATTTAGAAATAATACAGTTTGGTATCTCAGGATCTTAGTCCAGATTTCTGATTTTGAATTGCCTTGGTTTAAAAGTTGAATTCATTATAAAACATGACTCTTGCTGGCCGTTAACTATTGGGCTCAATATGTGTAAATAATTTCCTCCTGAAATAGTTTTAACCTTTGTTAGCCAGCTTCTGTTGTCTGTAGTTGTTTCTCCCTGGGGTTAACGATCCCATTTTTTTAAGTCAACAATGAGGGAATCCTGAAAGCATGAATGGCATGGCCTGTCCTGCAGCAGTTGCACAGGGATGTCATTAACCTGCTGTCCTTTCTTTCCCCCTCCTCTTTGGTTTTGTTTTTTTGTTTTGTGGTAGTCTGACCCTTGGTTGTCGTTGCAGAACTATGGAGGTGCCATGAGACCCCCTCTGAACGCTTTAGGTGGCCCGGGGATGCCTGGGATGAACATGTAAGCACAACATAAATCCTGTTGCACCCAGAAATGCCTTTATGTCATTGCAGCAGTAACAGTTGGGATAGATAAGGCAAGGAGAACTTGCTTTGGTGACCAATAAATGCCATTTTAAGAAGTGAACACACAATCTTTTACAGGAGCTTTCACTGTCTAACGAGTCTGTACAAATACTTGGTTTATTTCACAAATCAAACTTCAAATACTGGCAATATTTTTCAATTTAATCACTGATATATTCTTGTATGCATTTAAAACAATGACATTATTTCTATTCCTACTTACTAAATACCATGTGAAGAATGGTTCTTCTCTGCAAAATAGATCAGTACTTAGTTGTAGCAAAATAGCCTTTGTCTAGAACTATTTATAAGAAAAAGAAAGACACATTTGATTTGAAAGCCTTCCTCAACTGCAGTTTTTATTTCCTTAACTAAATTTATTTCCAGTCTAAAGAGATAGAAGAGCTTTCCAGATATGAGAGTATTTTTGTCAGTGTTTCTGTGTATTTTAAGTGTGAAGAAGTACTTCAGATAAAACATTAAGAAAACACACTAAAGATTTCTGTATGCTTTTCTCATTAAATCATAGATACCCATTTTTATGCTAGTTCTTACAGAAAACATAAATAAGAAATGGTAACTTTCATATCAAGTAAAAAGTTATCTACCTGAAAATGTCAAAAGAGGTACAGAAATGGATAATGAAGTTAAAAAATCCGCCATACCTTTTTGGATTTCCAGGCTTACACTGAATTCTTGAAGCAAATAAATTAAAATCTGAAGTTGTGTGTTGCTCTGTCGTAGACATCATAGATGGGGACTCACACAATTCTAGGAGCCTTCCTGAGGGTAGGCCTTTATATTTTAAATTAAATTTATGTGGAAAAACATACTTAGGCATTTGAAATTCATTGTGAGTCCAGGATGAGTACTGTAGAGGTTTTCCTCAGCAGAAGACTGATTTATAAAAGGAAATTAACTTTCCAGAAGTAAATTTGAGGAATAGATAAGATACTTCAAAGCTATTTATTCACAAAAACGAGAGTTTGTACAGGAAAAATAAGGAAAGAGTTTCCTGGATGACAAAAAGATTTCCTGGCCTACCAGAAAGAGAGAAGATGGGCTGAAATACAAATATTGCAGCTTTTTATAAGCACATTCTATCAAAGGGCTTGTTCTGAGCCGGGATTCTTTTAATTGCATTTCCAGGACGTGAGGGTGTTTCCTTACAGTAAATTTCCTGCCCTTAGGGCTGTCCTGAGCACTGAAATTGCAGTGAGGGCTCGTTGTGTGAGCACAAACTGAGGTTTGGATCGAGGGCAGGGTCAGGGTCAGGGATGGGCTGGGGACCCAAACGTGCTCTCCCCTTTATCTCACCCAGAGCAGGAACAGAAATCACATTTGTGGGGAACGCCATGGCTGAGCACGAGGATATCTTTACACACCTGAGCGCTTCCTTCACACGACAAGTTTTCAGTGTTCCGCTCCTTTTTCTGTGGATTTTTGGCCGTGTTAAATACAAAATGTGTGCTTGGCAGAAACAGCTGCCGTTAAAATCCAGCTTTCCCTCCTTGGAAGGTGCCAAGGGATGCTGCTTTGGTTAGGAGCAGACTGTCTGCCAAGGGAAATTGTACAGTTTTTCTGGGTGAGAAAGTGGTCAGAAATGGCAGCTTGGGGCTCGTAAGGCAGCATTTCAGTCCACATAATCCACAAATACAGCCCTGATGGGAAATTAATCCTTTGTCATCAATAATATAATCAGATTTCTGTTGGGCACCGCCGATGCACAGCCCATGTTCTCCCGCAGAATAACTTCATTTTAGCTGTAAGATTTTCAGCTGAAACTCGACATAGCCATTTTTAGGAAGGTTCCATGTCTCTGCCAGTTTTTTGGAACAAAAAGGCAGCTTTCGGGGAGCAGTGCTACATTTCCCTGGTGATTTTTAACACCCCATGTGACCTGCAGTGCTGTCTCAAGCACTAAGAATATCTCAGTCATGCCTCAGAATTTGAAAAAAAAAAAGGAAAAGGTGTGATTTTGTCTTTTAACTTCAATTCACAAACTTGTGTGTATATGTTTAATTACCTGATGGAATGTATTTGCCTCTTGGGAAACTAAAATTTCAGTCTTTTTTTGTTTTCAAGTCGGGTTTGACACTAACATGATAAAGTCTAAGAAAATGCAGCTGAAATTGGTGATAGCAACAGATACCAAATGAATTATTTTGGAATTGGTGCTTGTATGATAATGTTTTATGACCCTGTTGGTGCTTCCAAAATAAACATTTAGTAAAAGACAAAAGACCTGCTTGCATTGAATTGGAAAGAAAAATGCAGTTTGGGGGTTTTTATATGTACTTTATAAGCTTTTGGCTCCACAAAATCCATGTGGCTTTCCAGCAGAAGCTGCTGCAGTGATTTCTAAGTCTATACTGAAAGCTGTCCAATAAATGTGGAAATTCCAACAGTTTTTTAGATGAAAGGTGAGTTCCCTGGTCTCAGTGTAAATTTCTGAGTTTCCATGTTCCTGTGGCTTAACCCACTCATGTCTCTGAGTTAGTAAATGTCACAGAAATGAGTGCAAGGGTTTGGGATGAAAACAGACTTTTAAGTGTTGTTACAAATTTTCCTGATTTTTCAGAAAGAGGGGATTCAATAAACCGATTTAAAATAAGGGGAAAACAACAGGGGGGAAAAAGCCCCAGTTAATATTTCACCATGGGATCTTCAGCAGAGCAGAAATTGCTGAATATTTGACCTGAGGAGCATTTCCTCGCTTAGTCTTTCATTGCATGAGGCAGAGAAGACCATAGCAATATTCCTGATTCCCAGCATTCCAACAATAATGGCAATGGAAAGAAATAAATTTTCAGTTGATTTTTTGTTTTGAGATAGTTCCTTTATAGTTTCATCAACAACGTAATTAAAAAAAAGAGATTCAATATTAAATCCCTCAGGCAACATATGCACTTAATAGTTTTTATTCTTGCAAGGCTTAGAAAACTTTGAGAACTCATTAATAAAGGGTGATTCTTTCTCTCTAAGTCACTCTGCCATGCCTGGTGAGCTGCAGTGGTTAATGTTGCTTTCCTACAGCTAATGAGGCCAAAATGCCATTTTAAATGTGAAAGTTTTGTCATCTGCTCTGCCTCTCCATTGTCAGGGCCTTCAAAGAGTGATTCAGTCTTGTTTGTAAACAACCAGGAGCTCTCAGAAATAAATATGGGTTTGAGACATTGTCAGTCAAAACATGGAGATTTTAGCTCTGCCGTGTCCGAGTTCCCTCTGGACTGTTAAGAGATGAACCTCCAAACTGTCTGGGCTCAGCTGAGAGTGGGAAACTTAAAATAACACCAGGAGTTGTGAGGAGAACTCTCTGAGGGCTTTCTGGGTTTAATAGATGAAATTTATTATCATGGTTTTTATCATCATCATGGTCATCATCACCATCTTCATCATCATGCAGGGGTTATAGCAGCATCTCTTGTATGGCTTATTCTTTCATAAATTAGGTGTTGCCAAAACGTTTATTAGCTAATTGTACAGTTTTACTAATGAAACTTGACTATATTGCAGTATTCCAGCTCAACAATAAATGCATGTGTCCTCAGTGCTGCAGGCATGCGCTTGATTATGTGAGCAAAATTACAGGTTTTATGACTGAAAATTTATTTATTTTAAGACTTAAATTTATTTTGGGAGTAGTAAATAAATTAATCATCTCACCAAATGATTAAATGGCAGCACAACAACAATTCTGCTCTAACATTTTAACTTGGTGTAGTTATGGTTTGTAAACAGACTTTAGTTTGAAAAAAGCCACTTCCTTCCTTCCTCTGGAAAAAGGTTATTTAGATTTTTTTCCTCAGAGCTGGTCAGAGGACAGGGATGGATCTGTGTCTCATCATTCATCTTCTGTTTCAGGGGTCCTGGGGGTGGTAGACCTTGGCCAAACCCAACCAATGCCAATTCTGTAAGTAAATATTACAAATATATTTGACATCTTCTTATATTTAGGGAAGTGTCTTCACATCAGGCCCAGCACTGCCATAACATAAAGGTTTGTCTGGGATCCCACATGAACAGCAGTGTGGGATTTCTCCAGAAGGTGGAAAGTTTTCGCTTTCATTCCGGGATCATACATCATCAGTTTAAAAATGTCCACTTTTGGCACTTGTATGGCTTGTCCTGTTAAACAGTTCTTTCTGGTTTTCTCACTTTTGGCTCTTCAGTCCTATTAGTGAAACTCTTCTTCAGTTTTCTTTTGTATGCACTTGGTTAAAATGGATATTTTTAAACTGATAGTTAAAGTATTTCTGAAGTGTATCTGAAATCAATAGGCAAGTCCGGGAATAAATTTATTTGTAACCATAATTTGACTGGCAAGTTGTCTGTAGAGAAATTTGTATTTGTCAATACAGTTGCTCTTCCCACAACACCACTGGCCGGTGTTCCTCTGGAGAGAGTGATCGCAAAGGCTGTAACAGAGAAGAAAATCAGATTATTCACAGGATTCCTACTGGACACTCTCCTTAAAAAAAGGCAAATAAATACCAGTATCTTCTAAGGTGAAAGATGTGGTGGTTTCTTTTCCTTTTAAGGTCAACATTTTAATGAAGATTAGGTACCTGTAAGAATATACAAATTCAGTTCATGCTTGGATGATTGTGAAGTCCTGCTGACTGAAATACAAATATGTGCTGCTTATGTTCTTGAACCTTATAAAATACATTGCCTTAATAATATTATACATAAATATTTTGATATTTTAATAGTTAATATTTTTAAATTGCTGAAAAGATATGTTTATTTTGACAATGGAGGCATTTCCCGCCATGATTTTAACTGTGTCTTTTAGTTACTCTAATTAAGTGAGCACTCACCTGCAGCTGCCTGGGCTCCGTCCAGTGCAGAGGAAATCACTGTTTTTTCTGTTGATGTTACAGATACCTTATTCCTCAGCATCTCCTGGGAATTATGTAGTAAGTACTGTGTGTGTGTGTGTTTAAAATCTGTCGCATTTGATTTCGGCAGAGCAGAAGCAGCCCAGATATGGGGAGCTAACATCTGACCTGCTCTGAGGCTTTCCAGACACCTCTGGTCCAGATGTTCATTGCCAGAATCATTTCCAGGCTCCTCCAAATTGCCCCCGGTGCTGCTGCACTTCTGAAAACATTTTTATATCTGATACATCTATTATATATCTAATTCAATAATGAAGGACAAGAAACCCATGGTTTTCTCAGTAAAACAATGCTGTGTGACAGTTTCTGAACTTCTGCAGGAAAGTGGTGTTTGTATGTAGTGCTGGGTTTTGTCTCCTCCACCAGAGATTAACTTTGTTTATTGTTTTAGACTCTTTATTGTTGCTGTACTTGGATTATTTGTATGTCTGAGGAGCTGTTCTAAGGCAGATTGTTTAGTCTGTTTTTGTCACATGCACAGGACTGCTGTTACAGGGTGATGAGGGAGGATTATATATTTAAAATTATTTTGTCCTTTATTTACACAGTTACCTGTGGAAAAGGTTATGATTCCTACAACTGTTACCCTCATTTTGTCACAGATTCAGTGGGAACAGCCCGGATTTACTGTCTCCAAATAATTCTTTCAGTGCAGATCTTCACAAAATTCTCTCTGTTTCGGAGAAGTCTTGTGGTCTTGCCACATTGCATTATTGCAGAATTTAAAGACATTTTGGGAATATTTGACTTCATAGAGAACAAATATTTGAGGATGAGGGATGGGCTGGAGAGCTCCTAAAGAAGATTTTTAGTGAAAGGATTTGTAATCTGGGACTGCTCACTTCGAGAACTTAATGAGATGACTCTATGTATAATTTATTAGTATATACCATCATATAAGCACACATGTATAAAACATGTAAGTATATGTAAAATACATATATATATGAAAACAAATTAAATAAATAAATAAATATGTATAAAAAACTGTGCACACACTACATACATGTGTGTATTTATATATAAATAAAATATATATCCTCAGAGTGAAAATAATTTATACCAACGAACAAACAAACAAATACATATATATGTAAAACTGCACACACCACATATATGTGTGTATATATATATATAAAAAGTAAAATATATATCCTCAGAGTGAAAATAATTGATACCAAGAGGCTCTCTAAGAGAAGAAAATACACAAAGAATGAGAGGAAATGCAAATTTAAAATGAGATGTAAATGTTAATGAAGACAATTAACTCTTCTCATAAATGATCAGTTGTTCCTATATCCCCTTATGGGATGTTGAAAAATATCCAGAGGGAGACCTAAAAAGAAAGTTAGTGAGCTTAATACACAGGTGTATGGATAAAAAGTATATGGAGAGCCTGTGATGCCTAGAGGGTCATATGGATATAGATAAAATGTGGATATATATTCGTGGATAAAAGTATGTGGATAAAAAGTACATGGATAGATAACCTGCAAGCAGACAGGAGCAACTAAACCCTTATCATTGCTGCCACTGAAAAGATATCCCTGACTGAAACAGAATATCTGTTTTTTAAAGGATAACAACAGAGATAAAGATACAGTAATAGTCATATGGCAGTGGAAATAATAATTATTACTAGCAGTTTGGGTATGTGTTATTTTGACAAGGCAATCTTTATTTACTTTTATTGGTGTAGGCATTTTTGCCAAAGTGGAATTTTGGTAGTTTTTCATGTTCCCTTAAGAAATTAATGGTTCTGCAAACACAGGAAGCAAGATGTTGTGTTTCTGTTCTTACTAAATGATTAGGGTGATTAGAATAAAATTCCTGGAAAAATATTTAAGAACCCTAAAACTCTTGTTTAACAAGCAGAGCATTTTGTATTTCTTAGTTCTGATCAGATTAATGACATGGAAATACCCAAAACTTAGAGAAATAGATGTTCCTTGGTGGGGGTTTTTTTGGTGTGTGTCTTTTATCGGTTTTTTCTAACCCTTTATTTCAAGCTAATTGATAATTTTTACTCTCTCCAGGGTCCTCCAGGAGGTGGAGGGCCACCAGGAACACCCATCATGCCTAGTCCTGCAGGTACTGAAATATACTTGGAAATATCAAAATTATAAGGGATTTTAGGAAGTACACAGATTATTTTTTTATAAAGACATAATGATAAATTACTTGGTCTATATTTTCTGTATCAGGGTTTTTTCCCCCCTATTTGCTGTCCTCTACAGCACAGGAGGGTAGGGAAATTTCCTAACAGGCCATAAAAACTGACTGCACCAGTATAATAATGGCATTAAATAAAATTCCAGGGATTTAAATTTTAAAAAAATTCAAACCAAAACCAAATAAAATAAAAACCATCAGAAACCAAATGAAGAACAAAAAGACAACCTGAGGCAAAGATACTTTGAAGTTCTGTTTTCCAGAGCATGAAAACACTTAGAAACTGGCTACTTGTGAGTTGTGCCAGGGTATTTACTCTCCTTTGAGACCAACAGCTCAAGGATTCCCTCAGCCCAGCCGTGCCCTGTGTGTTTGACATGAGCCAGCAGAGCATTCTGAGAGCCAGGGATGTGTGCTGCAAAAGGCTCTGGTCCATAGAGGACTTGTTGCCTGCCCCACTGAATATTAAAAGTAACTTTATGTGCTGATTTTACTTTAGGCTAAAAGCTCTTCTGTTCCCCCTTTTCCTCGGATAGCATATTTGAGTGTTCCAGTGATACATAGTGTTCTGTATATAATGGAATTATTTGCTTGAATTAATGCTTAGAAAGTCATCTCAGAAAGATGAATTAGTAGACAAAAACCTTGATTTATCTTCTGCTGTACGTACAAATGCTTTGGGTGTGGAATGGGTGTGGGCACAACTGCTGAGCTCTTTTCCTTCTCAGTGCAGACGCTGATTTTCCAGAGTTGCCATTGTTTTTTTAAAATCATGCTGTCCCCTTAGGGGTGTATACAGCCTTTTGTCAGGTCATTCTCCTTTGAGTTTTTGACATTTTTGGGGTTTTATTGGAAGCACTGCACTGCTGTACTGTGATAGATCAGCCAAAGCCTCCCCCAGGAGTGAAGGATCCTCGCAGTGCTCCACTCAACAGTTGCATTTATTCAGAATCACATCGACTTGACAGGGGTGAGAGGAAAACACTTTCAACTCTCAGTCTGTGTGAGGAGAAGCTTTTTATCATTTATTACAGGTGGAAAACCAATTACAGGAAGCATTGATAAGAAACAAACTCCTGTTCTATGGACAACACTGAGGATGAGTGAAGAAATTCAGAACTCCGGGAAACAGGGTTTATGGAATTAAATAGTTACAGATACTTGGTGATTTATAAACCTTTTAACAGTTGTGCATAAAGCGAGAGTCCAGAAGTAGTCACTTGGGGACCATGGCAATTTTTGATTTTCATAATCCTGTTGTGTGGCAGCAGAGGATAGAAAGGGAATAAAATCTTCCATTACATTGCCACTGTGTATGGGATCCAGGCACAGTAATAATATGAGCAAAATGACAGGAAATGTATGAGGTGAGTAATTTTATTAAAAAGTGTATTTTAGCACCTAAAATAATCTCTTATTACAGATTCAACCAACTCTGGAGACAACATGTACACTTTAATGAACGCTGTGCCACCTGGGCCCAACAGACCTAATGTAAATATGAACCTACTTAAATCTTTCTTTGAATTGTGCAGCCTTTTGTTTATCCAAACACTGCATTTCCAGCAGCTATCATTATTGCTAAGCTTCCCATTTTTATGGGTGGCTCTTCAGTTACGAGCCTTTGGAAAAAAAAACACCACTAGAACTTAAAAATAAATATATATAGATATGCTAAATCACTGTGCAGTAAATTGCAGATTGTTTTGCTATAATGGTAATGTCTTTTAAATGTGTGAAGAGCTGAATTTAAGGTTAATTACTGGAATTGTACAGAAACTGCTCAAGCTGTGAAGGTGATGTGGAGATTTCCGACTCAGCATAGGTCAGCTGGGGTTTGAAAGCTGTTAATTAATCACTAATGCATTTAAGAGAGTTATGAAAGTTCCCTATAACTTCAGTGGGGGTAGGGCTGGGTTGCCAGCAGCAATTTGGAAAGTCAAACAAAAAGCACTGAAGTAAATAATGAATTATTACTATGTTAGATTCCAGCCTTCAGAGATGACAGTCTCCAAAAATCATGAAAGTGACCAAAACCGATGCTGTTTTCCAGTCTTCACACAAGGGACCTTCTCTTAAAGTTCTGAATGGGCCTTCAGAGTGTTTTCTCATTCAGAGCTGAGGATTTTTCCTTATTTTACACACCCCCCCCAGCAATATTTTCTCTTTATTACGTTGTGTAAAACATAATTGTACAGTTTTTAATGCCTTCTCCTCTTGTAGTTTCCCCTGGGGCCAGGCTCAGATGGACCCATGAGTGGACTGGGTGGAATGGATTCACATCACATGAATGGATCATTAGGTAACATCACTAAATACCTCCAGCGCGGTGAATTGTCAGTGACAGTGCTGTGTTCTGTGACTGATTCTTGGAGTTCTGTGGAAGAATTATGTATGTATGTAAAAATGTATGAGAAAAGTTTATGTACATCAGTGAGAAGAAGAGACTGATTGGAGGAGGCTGTGGCAAGAATAAAAAATAAGTCATTGAAGCTCACTGAGCAAACTTGTGAACAATGAAAGTTCAGCACAGGTGTCCATCTCCTAAATAGAATTACCTTTTTTTAGGAAAGCATGTCCCTGAAATTTTAGATTACTTTATATAAGGACACTTTTAAAGCCATTCTTTGTCTATTACAGTCCAAAAATGGATAGTTGGTTTGAGTAATAATGATGCACATTGCATTCAAATCAATGAAAATCTTTGTGAGAGGCAGCCACACCTTTTTCTGGCACTTTCTACAGCCTGAGAATTATTTCTCCGTAGCTAAAATGAAAAATTAAATTGAAACAATTACTTAAGGATTGTACATGTACCTAGCATGTAATTTATCCTTTTGGACCATAACAAAATAACTCTTGATAACATCTGTGTGTCTGATGTAATTTGCCTGCCTGTATGAAATAGTTATTTCAGTCTCTTCCCACAACTCCATTTTTTCTTTTTTTTCCTGTGCTAGTCTTCTAGTTTTGTACTCAGTACTCTACCAGGATTCGTATTTCCTGAAAATATGTGTCTTTAACAGCTAAAAAAATGCTTTTCTTGGTTCATCCATCCTAAAGTTGCATTTCCTTTACTCTTGGCTATACCTGAGTGAGAGGTACAGCATGTGGAAAAAAAACCGAGTTAGTTTTCAATAGTCTTGCACTCACTATATTTAATTTTATTTGGTTTCTGTTACTCTGCTCATCAGGCTCCTCTGGTTTCTTCCAAGTGATGTTCAGTACATATAGTGCAGCAAAAGTTGATGCAACTTCAGATTGAAAGATTGGATTATTCTGTACTGACTGTAAACTTTTACTGAGTGGTTTATGTTTTAAAATGTTGATGTTGCACTGTATATTTTCTATAAAAAAAGTTATTGCATCACCTTCAGCTCAAAACTAACTGAATAATTGTCTGTTTTAATTTAAGGCTCAGGCGACATGGACAGTATTTCCAAAGTGAGTATCTAATCAAAGATTTGGAGGTTTTAGAATGTTTCACTCTAAAGTTATTTCCTGTGTCTCTGTTCTGAATATTTTTGTTATGCACCTTTATTATATCTATATTCTATATAATTACATCCAGTTCATAATCTGATTGATCATGTTGTAGTCTTTGATACTGTTAAAATAAATGAAACCAGTTCTAATGATCAGTTCTAGTCAAATGTAAATTTGGGACAATCTCCTTGGGCTGTTGCAGGATTGGGTTTGCCATCTCTGTAAGGTAGTGTTAATATCTTCATCCTCAGGATAAATTCCCAAAAACTTGATTGAGGAGTGGTTCTGAAGAACTGTTTTGATGTCACAGCCATTAAATAGTTGGAAATGGATTTGAGTTCAGTCTGAAGGGATTTTGCATCTACAAAAATAATACTTGAATGCATCACTTCTGTAAAAATAAAACTGCTACAAACGTGATCATCATTACCTTAGGAATTAATGAGCTGATGTGCTATTGGCAAAGGGGCATAAATAAAGAGGACCCTGTGTTCTCAAGCTTTGTAACATTTTCAGACTTTGCACAAAGTGAAATGATGGGTGGGAAAGACCACAGAGCCTCAGTTGTGCTGTGCTGAGCTATGCAATGGTGGTTCAGTAAAACCCTCCCATGAGATAACCAGCATACAGCACTTGTTAAATCGAAGTCTGTGTTTTTTCCTCAGTCTTTTGTTGCAAACTGCAGCATTTTTTAAGGGAAAAAAATCAAAACATTCTCATCCCCATGGGATAATTTTTAAAGCCACTATTCAACTTACAGCTGTTCAGTAAGTGCTAGTACAGGTATCAGCAGCTCTGAAAACTTGGGTCCAAAACAATTTTTTTTTAAGTCTTTAACGTGTTAACCTGCATGAATAACTCACGGAAATCACATTTGACCTATGTGGTTTTTAAATAACTAAAAGGAAAATTCTGTTAATTTTCCCTGTAACACAGCTGTCCATAGAACATGGGCCCAATCTTGGCAGAATCAGTACAGTTTACAGAATCTATAGATTTTTAGAGAAGATTTTTATTAAATTGGCGGAATGGCAGAACATAAAGTTTTTATGAAGTAGATTGAGATGAGGGCAGTAAATTAACTGAAATTACGCATATTAATAGCCAGCATTTATTGCAATTTCCATAGAATTTGCGCAGGCATGAGGGGCACTCTGGCTTTGGAAGATCCCAAAGAGCTAACAGTGCTAGACCCCAAGTGGCCACAAATACAGCCCGGGGGAGTCACTAAAACGGGATTTTTTCAGAAATGTGACCCTTTGGGGCTGACGTGCTGTAGCAATGGCAGAAAAAGCTTCGTGCTACACGGAGCAAGATAAAATAGAGGGAAATCCCCCAGGAATGAGCAAAAGTGCAGAAGCATCATAAAAAATAAATGTGACAGGGTCTTTATATTCTGGATTTGAAGGCCAGAGGGAGTGATGTGATTGCGTGGCCTGACCTCCTGCGGAACACAGGGGCTTCCCTGAATTAATGCCTGCGGAAGGTACAGCAGCAGTGTTGAGCTCAGACAGAGGGGTTCAACCTTCTTTGGGCTGCTGGTCCCTAAATATTTGGTGCAATGGCTTCACTGGGTGGCAAACATGATTGCCTGGTGTTAATAACCTCGTTAGGCTCTTAGTTGTCTTTGATGGATGCGTTCTCCAGAGGTCCTGGGGACCTCAGTTTTGAAAGCAGGGAATGAGACTGGAGAAAGCAGAAGGGCTAAGGAAGGGCTTTTGACTCAACTCAGAGCTGCATTTCAGGTGCTGGTAAAGAAGTTCTGCTTGCATGTCATGTGTGTAATTAGTTATGTAATTAGCTTGGTATTTACACTGCATTCCGTTTTTCTGGGTTAAAGAAAAGGTCAAGGGCAGAACTGTGATGGATGTAAGCATTTCATGACGAGGTCCATCGTTTCACTCCTCCCTGTCCCTTCCTGCTCTTTTTCCATCACGAGTCCTCCAAGAGGAGATGTGACAGTGACAGAAAGAGGATTGCCCATGGTCCAGGCATGGCAGGGAACTTAATTGTAGTGTGTACAATGACCGTGTGAGAGCTACAGACACAGAATAATTTCCATGGAAATCACCTTGTTTCACCCATTCTCCTCCTGAAGTCGCAGGGGTAGTTGTGCACTTCTGTGGAAAAAGACTTAACAATTTTTGGAAGGCTTTAGAATGTTCCTATTTTGGTAAAGTGTGACCACAATGGGCAGACCTCAGACACAGCCCTTTGGAAAGGTCTGTGCAGACCAAATCCGTCCTGTCTTTAAGCACAGCTTCTGTCTGTCTTTAAGTACCTCCTCATAACTCACGTGTGTCAGGGCTCACAGATGTGGCTGCATTCAACCACATGATTTAACGTGGTGACAGACCTTCCTCAAATCCCTGCTGCAGCCTTTATAGCTTTTCTTGACTTCAGCAGGAGCAGATGCTGGCCATAACCTGAAAATGAGGCACAGGTAAATAATCCTTGCCTCAGGCAAGAGAACATTACTTAACAGGCTAAAATTAGTGACTGAATCGTGCAGAACCCTGCTGGGGCTGATTTTTCCATCCTTGAGAGCCCCAGTGCTCTGCACAGTGCACCAAGCATTGCGTGGAGCATGCCCTGGGCACACCTGGTGAGGCTGGGAAACGAACTGAAACCTTCGGCACTGAATCTGTATTTTACAATTTTATTTAACAGAACTCTCCCAGTAATATGAGCATGAGCAACCAGCCTGGCACTCCCAGGGATGACAGTGAGATGGGTGGAAACTTCCTAAACCCTTTCCAGAGTGAGAGTGTAAGTATTCCACTACCTGGGCTGTGGGGTTGCAAAGGTGAACCTTTATCTCTGGCCTTTCTTTCTAAAAACAAAAAAATTCATAAATTTTGTAGAGTACTTGTAGTGCAGCACTGTGTATTGCATGTATTATTTTAATAGTTTCTGAAAGTACAGTATTGATCTGAATAAAAAATACTGTGCAAAAGAGAGCTGACACTGGGAAAGGTGGGAGGTATGGATTTACTTCAGAAATTCTTTCTCTGGGCTAAGAGATCAGTGCTCAGTGAAAATGCAGGGTTTACACTGAAGTATGGGTGAGAGCACCCACAGATTCCATATTGCAAAGATGCAGTGTGGTGTTAGACCCATAAAATGCAAAGGTTCCCACTAATGTTCATTCTGGGGCAAATTATAGGTTTTTGTTTTTAATGAATAATGCTTAAGGCAGCAGAACATGGTGTAAAACACATTACAGAGCAAATCTGTGGCATTGTCACACCCATGTGCCTGAAGCTGTGTTTCTAAATCCACGTCTAGGTCCCTAAATAGGAGCATGACCTCATTACCTATGCCAGCGGTGACCTGCAGCTCAGTAAACCACTTCTGTTGGGTCACAGCATAGTTGAGTTCCATGGACAATTTCATGGGAATCAGATTTTGAGGGGTTTGGGGGGGTTTTCTGTTTCAGCTAGTGAAAAAGAAGAGTTCCTGTGTGTTAGCTGTTGGTGGGCACACATTCAGGTTGTGTGGAGCATTGCAGAAAGCTGTCACACACAGCCTGAAAAGAGCAACGTTTAATACCTGCCAAAATGGCAGAAAGCACAGAACCTCCATGGAATGTGGCCGCAGTTCCTGGCAGCCCTGTGCTCCCAGGCTGGCATGCTCTGCTGTGCTGAGGGCGGGCAGGGTCACTGCCATGGGCCATGGGAAGAAGAGGACATCGGTGTTTTCAGACACTCAGTGAGTTCTCCTGGGTGCTCCTGGGTGTTCTGCTGCCTGGGAGAGCCGGGGACTCCGATTCCTAAAGGTTTTGTTGAGCTGTGTTCCTGCAGGGCAGGTGTGACACGCTCCAGCGGTGTCCCCATCTGCTCCCAGGGACCTCTCCAGCACAGTCACTCTGCCGTCCTGGGGACCTGCCTTGCTTTCTGATCCGTATTTTGCCACTTGGCTGCTCAGAACAGGCATTGTCATGAGCCCTTTCTCAGGCAGATTTGCTGTCCAGTTCACCAGGAATTTTGGTTAGGCATGGGTAACAATGCAGGGCTTAACAAGAAGTTACAAATCCTAAACACCTTGAGACCACGGTTTGAGTCCTTTCCCAAAGTGATTCCCCAGGTACCTTGGCTCAGGTACAGGAAATTACTTGAGCAGGTGCTTTCTCTAACCCTCTGAGCTGGGAGTCAGCCCTGTGTAGTTTACATGATGGGGAAGACCCCTCTAAAATACTTTTTCTATATGCTTGGGCACTTGGAAATGGCCAGCTTAGAGCTCAGGCCTTGGTAGGATATATATGGCACATGTGCTCTGCGAAGGCAAATTTATCTTTCCTTTTTCTTCTGTTAGTTTTCAAAGTGCTGATAATTCTTTCATTTGAATATCTTCCTCTACTCAGAGGATTTTAGGCCAAATTATGTGTTTCTGCAGTCCAGAGTTTCCAATTTACAAACAAATTAGGTGTATGGAAATGCATTTTTTGTGGGCACTGTGGTATCCTGTTGATTTTAGTGAAGCACTGCCATCCTAAGAGTAGCTGTAGCTGTGGCTTGGGTGAGGGCTGCAGTTCAGTTTGTGTCACTGCAGTAGTGTGATATGATGATTGAATTTCCTTTCACATCAAGGAGAATGACCACTGGTCCCTGATTCAGCTTGAAATGACTACTGGCCACTGATTTTGCTTGCCCCCTAAAATTGCTAACGCAAAATAACACAGACCAACAGCCTAATTCAATCACAGCCATACATATCCTTTTGCTGCTTTCTTCCTGTAAAGTAATAAAAGACTTCCCAAAATCTTTATGGGGTTCAGCTAGCCATGAATGCAGCCAGTCTAGCTGAGGCTGGGCACCTGCCTCGGTAAATTCCCCAGCAGCCAGCACTGGCAGGGGAGGGGTGGAAAGCCTCAGTGAGGTGTTGGCTCATCCCAGCATGCAGGGAACACCAAAACAGCCCTTGGGGGAGCTGCCTCTGTCAGCACGAGCTGTGTTTTTTCGTGACAGAAGCACAGTCAAAGTTCTGAGGACACAAACTGAGCCACAGCCCCAGCAGAGGCTACAGCACAAACTCAGGAGGGAGCTCAAGGCACAGAGTGGCACATGATGAGCCCATTGCTGCGGTCCAGGTGTGGGTGCAGCCACCTGGGGGGGAAAATGTTTGTTAAAATGTGGATTCCTCTTTTCCAGTACTCCCCTAGCATGACAATGAGTGTGTGACCCGTTCACAAGTGTCGCCATGAAGACCACAGTGAGTTGGCCCTCTCCAGAGAGCTACTGCAGAAGAAAATTATAAGTCCCAGTGTACAGTTTAACTAAAGGATCTCAGACACAATCAGACCCACCTGTTTGGTTTTTTTTTTTTCCTGCCATCTTCCCCGTTTTGTCAAGAAAGTGGGTCCCAAACATGCTTGAGACAACTGTAAAGAGTGGCATGAGCGAAGTGCCCGAGGTGGAGCTGCGAGCGCCTGTCTGTGTGTACATGTGTGGGTCGGCGTGGGGTGTGTGTGACACACAAATGCACACACACACACACACAGACCCCAGGACATTGTAAAATAGTATCACATGACATCTTATGTAGAAATCAGAAGTAGGGACTTTTATTCCATTTCTTTTTTTTTTTTTTTTTTCTTTTCACGTTTAGATTTTAATTATTAAAATTTGCTTTCCCTCTCCCCTCCTGAACTGTTTTATGTTGCATATATCACTGCTTTATAAGTTATTTTTTAAGTTTGAACTCAAAGGATAAATTCTTTTGATTTTTTTAGTGTCTGCCATTATGGATAGGAATAAAATTGCTTATATGAGCTTTCATTAACTTGTGTTTGATACCAGCTATCCTGTGAATCATGAATTGTACTGTCTCAAGAAATAGAAGAAAGCTCATCTTAATTTTTTGGAGAAATTTAATAACTTCCACCTAGTTTGGGGATTTTTTTTGATACTTTGCCTTTAAGAGGAAAAAAAAAAAGCACTGAAGGTTATTTTTCTTCTTTAATTGAAGCCTAATATCTGCAATATCTATTTTAAATGGAAGCCTAAATTTGATACAAGCTTCTCAGTTTATATAGAGTACTATAAGGTTACTGTAAGTGAGCTCCAATTGCTATAGAATCTAGCAATAAAGTGTCAGGGCTTCTCCTGCCCTTGGAATTGAGTTTTCTATTTAGCATGGTCTTCTGTAGGGGTGGTAGTTAGTGGAAATACAGTAGGGTCCTTATTACCAAAACATTTTCTAACAACTTACAATTAATGTTTCGCATTTCCGGTGATTCCCAAGCAAATATGAGCAATCCATGTTCCTAATTATAAACAGTATTTCCCAAGCCCACTTAGAAAATCAGGACAGCCTGCTGCTTGGGTGTGTGTTTTCTACCATATCTGCCAGAATTGCTTCCCCCAAAACTTTTTAGTCAGCAGCCTCTTTTTCTTGATTTTTTTTTTCATTTTTTTTGAGCCAAAATGCCACAGTAAACTTTATATGACTACTAGCCTTGTGAGGGTGTTACCTTTTGCCATGAACAGAAGAGGAACAAAGGTCTGTGCCCTTTGAGAGGGAGGACAGGCAGTTAGGTCTGAAAGCTAGGGACAGAATGCAGAAAAGGGCCTAAAGGAAACACTTCTGGAAGCATTCCCATTTCTCTTCAGGCAGAGCTCTGAAACCAAGATTATGGTACATTTACTTAGTTCCTAATGATTTTCAGTTTGTAGTGAGCAAAAGGCTGATAATCAGCAGTGCAGGCACAAAGTGGCTTGGCAGAAATTCATGCCACAGACAAACAGCAAATTCCTGTCCTTGGACCTTCATCTAGAAGAGCCATTGGCAGAGGAGGAGCAGTTCTGGGACATGGTATGACCATGGGCAAGGGGATCTTTTCATGAACTTGTGATAAAGGAACATAGGTGATGGGCTTGTGATGGTAGCTGAACATAACGGGATGTGTAAGTAATATTACAATCTCTTAACTCATTTTTATTTCCATATATTGTATGTGTATAAGATATGGAAATAAAAGGATTTAACACTTTACTCTCTTGTTAGGGCTATTCAAAGGTGAAATTCTCAGAGGATTAAAATTATGTTGAAGTATCAAAGATTTTGGTAGCATTTCTTTTTAGTAAGGACTACTTGAGTAGTTGCAAGCATGACCTAGATAGTCATTATATGGTTTTGTAGACTATACTCCCATTGATTACGAGGGTCACATTCAGTTGCTTCTCTTTGGAAAACCCTTTGTTGCTGTCTCCAAAGATGTTGGCAGACCCTGCTCTTGGCTGGAGTCACAAACAGAATCAGGTGTAATTTCCTCAGACCCTTTGCTGCTGTCACTAACACCACTGCTGTGTCCCCAGCACACCCAGAGTCTGGCTGTCCTTGCGGCCTGTGTTTGCCACCTGTGTTATCTGTGGTGGCCTTCCAGGTGCCTGAGGACTCTCTCGTGCCCCGTTTCAGTCAGATGATGTCAGTGCTTGTGGGCTAAGGCAGATGGGAGCAGTGCCTCAGGTGCCACAGCGCATTCCCCAGGTGAGTGAGCTGTTCGGCACCTCGGAAGGATGGAAGTCTGAACATTAAACCTGCACATGGAATTGCTGACACAGATGGGATGTCATTACCAAAGCATGTTATCCTCGTTTTCACACAAGAGCGTAGCATCCTTTCAGGCACGAGATTTAGTGGCTGTGTCCTGCATTTCTCACACGCACGTAGCCCCACAGACAGCAGCTGATGTCACTAATGCCTTGTCCAAGGCTGTCCCCAGCCTCTGCCAGGTTTCTGGAGAGGCGAGGTTCTGCCGCTGAACAATTAGAAAACAATCTTATGTGCTAATTACTCAACTTCAAAATTACAGCTTTGGATTCTTTTTTTCTTAATATGCCCAGGGCTTTTTGCTTGTTCATTTTTCTTCCTTTTGCTTACAAATCATTGTAGGATTTCATGATATCTGGAGTAGGAGTATGGGAAGAAACACTATCCCCAAGCACTCAATTTTTGTTCTCACTTATGTTTCTTACGCTCCAGATACCAGGAGCAATTAACTGCTGTTTGTTTCTGTCCTTATGCAACAGCATCGTTGATAATGTCAGAACTTGTCCAGCTCTGGGAGGAGTTTTAAGTGGTGCAGGATACTTCTTCTCACACTGGGTTTTTAGATAGATCTTGCTCTTTAATATTGAAGTAAATAGATGGTGATTCTGCACATGGGTCTTTCAGGCAAGGCTGAAGTAAAGCCTTTTTAAAAACAGAAGTGGTTAAATCTTAGAGTAGCAGAAATTGGGACTAAGGGATCTCTTATACTGTGAGAACTCTTGCAAATATTCTGGCTTTGTAGAAATCAGCTGCGACTGGATTCACTTGTGAACTTCACAGTGAAACTGGTGTCTTAGCTGCTGCTTTCACCTTTGAAAGGAGCACTGAGATCCAGATTTACCTCCACATCATCCAGATTTTATCGCCATGCCCAAGTCTTGTGTAGGCGAGAACAGGGTTTGGGCAAGGGAGAAACTGTCTGAATCACAGGTAAAGCATGTGGCCTGGCGTGCATTAACAAAATACCTGGATATTTGCATGTAGGGATTGAGTTATTTTCTTAATTGCCTGAGAATGAGGAAAAACTGCGGTTGCATTCCCCCAGAAAAGTTCTGGGTTTTATTGGGAATCCTCTGGTTGCAGAGCCTCGACCACCCAACAGTTCATATGTTTAGAGCCAGTGATAACTTCCAGGCTTTCAGCCTAACGTAATGTAAGATTAAATGTTCTGTGTCCCAGGACTTCCGGCAGTTCCTTTCCCTGCTAAGGGAATGCTCTATGAGAAACGTATAGGCTAATTATTTATTTTAAATAATTCCAGTTGGGAAGAAGTGAATAGAAGCTTGCTTCTTTAAGGATGCATCAAAGGACAGCTTCTTGAGCTGCCTAAAACCATTTGAATTTCCCTCTGTTCTGTGGCTAGCAAATGCTACACTGCCTGAACAGATGATTTGGAACTGGATTTAATGAGGGACCAGCTGTTACATTATTCAGTGTTGATCATTTTATTCAGTATGACTTTTCAGCTGGTACATGTTGCATGGATTTCTATTTCTGTATCAGTTAATTATTAAGTGTTTTCCCCTGTTTCTAGTCAGCTCTGACTGAGCTCTGACAACACTAATTGTTGTTGTTAGGGTGGCTAAGTATGGACTGGATCCTTCAATATTTGACCCTATGCATTTGCATTTCAAAAATATAAACTATACCAAAATGATTTTAAAAGTACAGGTAAATGTGTTTTTCTTTAATTTGGTGTAAGTGGTGATATTACTGTGGGTCCTGTCCCAGACACACTTGGGTTTTCTTGGGCCTTAAGGATGGGAATCCTAACAAAGCACATCTTTCAAATAAATCCCTAAAAACTATTTCAGCACTGACATCTCACATTGAGGATCCAATTTGTGGTTTAGTGATCCAAAACAACTGTAAAAATTCATACATAAATTAGTTAGATTTGAATTTTACTGTATGCAGCTCTCTCTACTTTTCAGATATTATTGGCACAGTCCTGTAAGCTGCTGCTCATGCTTGTGCTAAAACTGTGATGAAACCACTCACATAAGGTCATTTTTTGGATAGGATTTCACCCCTGGGTCAAATATATAACTTACCTGTGGTGTGACATTATTTGGCAGGTGCAAAAACTGAGCAAAATACAGAGGGTCTGTTGAAATTACTGAAACAGCGTTTCAACCTGAAAAAGGAGAAAAGATAATTTAAAATACTGCTTTGAGTGCATTCCTGTATTGTGTCTACGTATTGGAAACAGAGTACCAAATCTAGGAAAAATAAATGGATCATCTACTCAGCACACTAAAACTCTGATCTGGCCAACACCTTTGCCTTGTTTTGAAATTGAGCCTGCACGTAGTTAATTTTAAACAGATCTAAGAACACAGGTAGCATCCTTCAGGAAATTTAAAAAGTAGGACTGTAATAATCTGAACCCGTGCTTGAACATTGACAGTGTAGAGCTCAAATTCTTTCCTAAACAGACTGATTTTACAGATTTTACCAGTGCAGGAGCATGTTTATGTATCGATAGTACTGACATGTGGAGCAGATTTGGCTTTCTTCTGTTTCTTACTTTATTAGAGCTTTGTTCACTATTACATGGACTATTTCTGTGAATTTGTTCTTCCATCTTGTTTTCGATTGTGCAGCCATAGTTTCCCTCAACACAGCCAACAGCTTTGCAGTTTTAGTCCAAACTTCTGTTTGGTTGCTGTTCTTCATTTAAGCTTAAAATGTGTAAGAAAGCCTCTCATGTAATGGGAAAACTTGCCATAAAAATGTATAAAGGTTTTCTTGGGTACGTGTTTTCAAATTTAATAAATGCAGTTTTCAGTTATAATTTGAAATGGTCACTTTCTAGCCACTATTTCAGTTTTGTGTGCAAAAGAAACAGAGAGAGAAAAAAAAAAAACAAAACTTCTTTTTTTCTTTATTTGAATTCAGCAATGTAAATATTTGCTGAAAGATATGGTTTTGGGGGAAATCAGATCAAAAAGAGATTTGCTGCCTAGTTGCTATGAATAATACAGCTGGACTTCATGTTGAAAGCTCCTTCCACATCCCCAAAAGTGTCCCGCTTGACATTGGATTTGTGCCCTTGTACAAAGCCTAATGCACAAATAGTGGTTTAATTTGCCTGTTCTGTGTTTTCAGTCAGAAGAGTGACCGCGTGGTCGAGCAGTCTTGTTCCCAGGCTCAGGTGGCTCAGGACTGGGTGATTGTCCACCAGAAAAAAGGTGTTCGTTCGCTACCTCGCTATTCTCTTGAGAACTTGCACAACTCTTCTTGCTGTTAGGTTCTGGGGATCCTTTTAAGATTTTACCATGCTGAGACAAGAGGCTGAATTTTGCTAAGAGAAAATGCTGGCAGTTTTAGCATCAGTTTTCGTAGGGAAACAGCACAAAACATGGGGATTTTGAAAGGTGATGTGTTCTCAATACCCTGGGTGAACTAGGAAATAGACTTAGGAGTTTGGGCTATTGCCAAGATACTGAAATCATCAGTAATTGCTTTTGATGGGAAAAATTATTGCTGTGGAACAACTGCTCTGATCCTTGAGGAGTCAAACTGTCACCTGGATGAACTGGATATTTTAGGCTTTATTTCTGTTGCTTTAATCTTCCTGTTTTACCCTCTCTCACCTGGACTTCCCCATTAAATGTACCATGCCAGATCTTTGCGCAAAAATAAGAGCGTTTTGCCCAATAAACATGCAGGAAGTTGTTCACATCTGTAACTAGAGCCCTGCTGTAGAGAGTTTATTTAATTTCAGAGAAATTGAGCATAACAACAGATAAGGAGTGGCAGTGCAGCATCCTGAGAGCTCTCAATGCTCACGATCAGAAAAGTTAGCATCCCAAATAATCACAAATTAGACAAGATGGTTCCTAACAATGATATAAAATAGCTTGAAAGAAAAGCTGATTCTTGTCATGCAGATTGGAGGAAAATAAAATCCCAAACACAGGATGTATTTAATTGAGGTAGAAATTTACTAAGGCTCTCTGTAACAGAAGCTCACAGCACATCCAGTGGTTTAGTGCGAAAGCAAAGTGGAGTTACTAAATTGCTGTCAATAAACACAACATCCAAAAGCAGGTATAAGCTCATTTTTTACTCTCTTTCATTTTTTCTGATTATGTTGTAGTTTTGGTTTGATTTGCATTTACTTTAATGGATAAGGAAGAGAACACAAGTTCCCAAAGTAGGGCTGAAATGAATTAGGGCTGGAATTAGATACACGGAAAAGTGGTGTGAGTAAAGCTGAAGTTTTCTGTTAGTCAAAACTCAAGTAAATTTCTATATTGTTATTTCTCCAGGACAAAAAGCATCCATGCAATGAACTTTGGCTCTGTCATGGCTGTTTGAGAAGTATGAATCCAATTGCTCTGTGTGCTTGGAGACCAGTTTTGAGGGATTTTTTGGGTTTTGTATTTTTTGCAAGTATCCCCTTGCAGTACATCTGTTTTGTGCATGTTTGGCTCAAACCCCAAAAACAAACCACTTTTTTTATGGATTGCTGTACACGCATCTTGTTCTAGTGGGAAGAGGAGGAAGATTTGATAGCTGGCGGGTTAGCATATTTATGTGAATTACTTACAGCGTTGGTAAACTCTTGTCAACTTTGTTCACATTGCACAAGATACTCTGTGTTGTCTACTGCTGGTGTTATAACCTCGGTGATCCATGCATATCCTGTAAATTCCTGTAGGTTTTGTGTAAGAAATCTTGTCACCACTGCTTGCTACTGTAAATTCTTGTTTTGAAGCAAGCAAGAGGTGGCACGAGACTGTACAGCCATGTGTATTATATACCGCAGCAGTCCTTGTTCTGTCCTCTGAACTTGCTGTCCACATAGAGTTGAAGCTCTGTTAAGCACGCTTAGTGGTTTCAGAATTTATTTCAAACAGCAGATCTATAAGCCATTTACAGGAATATTAAATGTAATGTAAGAGAATTCAACCCAGCTGGTACCCTTTTCTGAGAGTTTGGGGTTGGATTTGAGCAGGCAGCTGCAAGTTCTGTGGCATCCCAGGTGCATGTGCCTGCGCACCTGAGGTGTCACACCTGTGCAGGTGTCCCCTGGCAAGGGGTGCCCCTGGCACGGCACCTGGGCGGGCTCTGCTGCCTCACAAAGACATGAGCTGGTGTCTCTCCACTCCCCAAAAACCACATCAGTGCCAAGACAGAAGCCGATCTCTATGGGCATACAGAAGGCACAGCACTGCCTCTGCACTGTGTCCTCATTCCCACCTGCCACAGGCTTTACCTGAGGTGGTGTTTTAAGGAGATTTGAACTCTCTGTCTGTTTACCAAGAGAGAAAAATAACCTGAATTCTGGGACTCTGGATTCTTTTTTACAGTATTTTATTATATGAAACAAAGACCTGAAAATACCTGTGTTCTTTGCTGATTTCTGACATCAGAAGTTCAAGTCCTATCTAGTCTGAAAGACAATGATGGGAAAATTGAAGAAGCTTGGAAAGTTGAAGGGGATTCTTACTTGGATTATTTTAAATTCTGTGTTTCTATTGATAGTTTAATTAAATGACTAGGCTAGTCTTTAGAATCAAGGCAGTCTCAATGACTTTGCACCTTCACCCTTTCATGTAAGACTTTGAGAACTTGCAATAAGCGTTCCTCATGCTTACAGTCCAATTTGTAGATAAATTCCTGTATTTCAAAGATCAAAAAATATTTCTACAGTTACTTCAGCCCTTTACAGAGAGCAACAGGGCAATCCCAGTCCCATAGTCCTAAGTATTTGTAGGTGTATTTTAGACAAAGAATGACTTTCAACATCATAAATGAAACTAATGTTCAATGTTCCAGTCTTTGGAAGTAAAGGAAACCTCAGTAATTTTGCAAACCAGCAAGAATGAAACTTGTCTATATAAATATTAATGTAGAAAGTGCATGCAAAACTTGATACTGCCTCTGACCTTAAGCATTACTATTGATACTATTGGGGATCTCACAAATGTGTGTTTCAGAACGCTGTATTTCTCCTCAGTGTGTGCTTCATCCTCATTACTGACAGCTCCTGCAAAGAGTCAGTCCATGCCGTAGCCAAGGCGTGGGGATGCAGAACTCCCACAGCACCATGAGTACGTGGACATGTGTGCGTGTTGTGTTAGGATGAGTAACCACTGCAGCCGCAAACCCCTCCAGACCTTGGTGTAACTCCGGGGCAGCCTCCGGGATGCTTTGGGAGGGCAGCAGTCCCTGTGGACCAGAGTTGCCTGGCAGCGCTCCCATCCCCGGTGGCTCCGGGTCTTGCTTTGGGGGATCGTCATGAACTCAAGCCTCACGGTTTAACCTGTGACAAGCTCCTTGCCAGACTGTGGGCAGCAAAGGCAGGGACGGCGCAGGTCACTGACCCAAAGCGTGTCCGGCTTGGAGCCTCACACAGGGCTGTGACAGACTGGATTGTCATGGTGATACTGTGCCACCACATCAGACTTGTTTCCGCTCCATGCTGTGGCCTGATTCATCCTGCCCTAATTTCAGCTGGCTATAAATTACCAGCCTGGGTCTCATGTGTAAGTCAGAGGAGGGACACGAGGGGAGATGCCTCTGGAAGATTGCGTTATGGCATCGGTTGCCCTCACCACTGATGAACGGCCGGAATTAGGTGGGATGAATCCAAGTGTTTACAATTGGCTTCTCACACCTCTACACAAAAGTGTATTTATTTGAGCTTGGAATGGACAAGAATAATGCAGCTCCTTTGAACCTGAATCCGAGTGACTTACAGATGACTTTCTGAATTCAATCTCAAACATGAGATTTCTGCCCTGTAGTTGCTATTTTCTTTATTTTTACTTCAGTTTTTATGAATAGGTGTAGCTTGAACTTGCAACTTGCTGGAACATTTTTAGAGGGATTACCACTGCCTAGGAGTCTTCACCTGTACTTGTTAAGTTGGCTTCCTCGTTACCTGCACTGATTTTCACTTCATGGAAGCAACACATGAAGAAACCATTGCATAGAGCAATCAACACCAGCAATAGCATATGCAGCTTTTAAATTCAGCTGTGAGCTTGTAACTAAGGTATTAATGTTCATACTTCCCAGGTGTGGCTAAAGATTCCTTTCCTGAGAGCTGTAAGGAATAAATCTAGGAGGTTCTGATTGAGGATTGTGAGAATACATGTACTAATGGCAGTTTATGACAGGTTTTTTTGGGGAAACTTGAGATAGTGTTGGGATTTGATGTGCTGGTTTGGAGATGAGGGAATGTCCTGTGCCAGACAGAGCAGATCCCTGCAGGCAGCCTTACTGTGGGTTGGCAGAGCCTGCTTCCAGCAGGTTCCACCTCCAAGTTCCCCTTGATACGTTCCTCCATTACCTGCCGGTACGAAATCCTGACAGCAGTTGTGCCGGTGCTTGTTGCGAGCTGAGGAGCAGCTCAAGTGTAGAAACGCAAATGTTGTAGCTGCACCTTTCACCCTCATCAAGTGTCCACATTCTCAGAGCTGGGCTGGGGCAGCAGCCGCCTTCACAGTTGCTCTGTAACTTCATCACGCAAACGTGGGTGTCACTTTTGATGAGTTTAACAGGAGCAGTATTGATCACTTCATTTCCTAAGTTGTGAGTCACTCACTGTTGGAAATGATACACATCTTGTGTAGCTATGAATAGAAAAATTGAGATTTGTTTCCTGTGATGAGCTGGTACAATCCCTGCTCTGCTGTTCAATATTTTGAGTGCTGAAGTTATCTGAAACGCTACCTTCACGGATTATCTCAGCCTCAACTCTGCATGAAAATGGGTATGAATTTCCAGTTGCTGTTCCTGGTTTCTCTGTGAATTCTGAGCCAAAGGTAAAGCAGTGGGAAAGATAGTTGAGGCAGCCACTCACTGACAGCTTTTCAGACACATAAAGCCATTCCCTCTGACAGTGTTCCAGTTTTTTCACCGGGTCACCGTGTTGTCAGCCAGTGGAGGAAAGGTGGGTGAGCTCACCACCCGGTGAGGGTAGAAATGTAGCAAGTAATGAGCTGTCTTCTCCAACAGTCCTTTATTTGTAGAGCTTCACTTTCAATTAACATTTGTACCTTCAGTTATTATTGTACCGTTCACTATCTTGAGATGGTATGAGCAGAAATATATGAATATATATAATTTACCAGAAATATAGGCTTGTATTGTGCCTTTGTAATTCTCTTCAGCTTCAGTATATATATATGCTACAAGCAAACTTCCTCCCTCTTTTGGGGTGTTCTTTACTACAAGAGTAGCTGATGGCTTCATTAATATTGGCTCTTTTAGTCTTCTGGGGCTAACATTTCTGTTTTTCTGAGTGAAAATGCCATAGTGCCCTCAGCAGACATAAGCACAATGACATAACACTGCAGTGCATGCCGTCTCTTAGCTTCTCTCTACATGTGCTTGCATGTTGGAAATTCTGAAGAGCTGCTGTGTAAATTGCTCCATTATTTACCCAATACAGGTGGTTTTCTGCATCCATGTTTTGCTCAAAACTCCCATTAACTCAAAACTTAGTGATGGCTCAAAGGGGGGTTTTGGAAGCACAAAGGATGCAGGGAGCAACTCTTCAGTAGTTTACAGGCTGCTATAAATGTCTTTTCAGCAAAGAAATGTAGCATTTTAGCAGTAATTTCCTAGTGAAAACACTGAGCGTGCTTATCACTTAAGATTTTAAGGAAAAAAAGTGTCAGACTGTGTAATTGTATCTCATATAATTTTGACACTTAACCAGTTTTATCTATGTGTTCATGCTATACCAACCAACGCAGACCTGAAGGGTGACAGCCATGTTTTAGTTACAAAAGACGTCACAGTTTTCCAGAGGTTCTGTTGTGATTTTTTCTTTCCTTACCACATTTTCACTGCAGAGGTATTTTTCTATATAGTTACGTGAGGCTTCCTTTCACCAACCAAAAGAGTCTGTAGCCCTCTGCACTGTGAAAGGCAAAGCCCTGTGGAGAGACACAGGCTTCGCACTTGCCCAGCAAATTAGCAGAAATTTCACCCAAGCCATAAAAGCCTCTTATGTTAATCTCTGTTTATGTAATTAAAGCAATTAGGGATAGGAGCTTCAGGAATAATGAGGTCTCTCTATCCTCCATTTACTCTCTCTGTACTTCATAGGGATTTAAGGGTTCTTTTTTCAAGGCTCAGCTGTGTCTCTTCAAACCAGTGCGGTCTAAGCATCGTGTGAGATGCAGTTTATGGAGATAGCATTGGAGCGTGAAAGATTTACTTCTGGTAGCAAGGAAAAACGTGTGTCCCTGTGGACATGGACACTTGCAAACAAGTCTGATACCAAGAATTAAAACAAATACATTCAAGATGGTACCAGTACATCAGACTCTGTTCTACAGTGGGGTTTTTAGCTTTTGTCATTTGTATTTTATTTTGTGAAAAAAGGAGTTGGGGGGATCTCAGATCACATGGGGAATATTAGAAGAATATCACTCAACAATCATTTTATAAAGTCTAACTTCAAAATGCACTATGATTTATTACAAAAGTATATTTTCTTCTGTTTGCCGACATGGTGGTTCCATTTTGTGATAAGTTAAACTCAGCAGTTAATTTGTTGCACTGCCTGGCTGCATGAATTCATCCAGTGTACATACGTACCTGTGCAGCATTACTTTTGGGGTTTGTATTTGAATTTGCAGTATTGATTATTATTTTTGTATTTTACTTTGCCTCTGTTATTGGAATTGTAGTAAACATAATTTATACATATGATTTTACAACTGTTTTGCAACTGAAAAGTCTCCTTTAAATTGTAAAGTTTTATTGATGGATACTCATTAAAATGGTATAAGAATTATATTAACAATTGTTTTGTGTTTTGATGCTCTCTGTACATAAATATATGTCTATTTATCTGTTTAATGGTGCTTGTGTCTTGCAATTTTGGATACATTTTAGAATAAAGTTTCATTTTACAAGAAGTAGTTGTATTTTCACAAGCTGTGTTCCAAAAAAACCCCACGACCAAACACCTTTTTTTAATAAATAGCTAGGGTTATGAAAGAAGCATACATAAAACATTTATAACTTCAGGCAGTAATACATTTGTTTCTAGACTATACAAGTATGCTGTCTGGAGAAATGCACAGCTCTATACTGCAGTTGATTTGCTGCAGCAACTGACATCTGTATTTAAAACGTTACAAAAATTACGCATTTTGGAACACTTCTTGCTAGTTCTAATGGCTTCACTTTACAGAAGGTTTATTCACATCTAAGACTGAGCTCATCTTTTATTAACAGCTTCCACAAAGGCTGCCTTACGTCCAGCTACCTTGGTGATGATGCCACAGGTGCTGCTGTAGCTGTGCCCCAGAAAGTATTTTTCAAGTGGGAAGCCATTGAAAAGCACAGATCTCCTCTCAGAACTGGGGCCAGCAGCTTAATTTCTCTTTCTCAGCAGTGAAAAGAGAACAGTACTGACTTGGCAGGTATTACCTGAGCATAAGTGCTCCAAAAGCTGTAAAACACTCTGTTAGTCCAATAGAGACTGTGTTAGAAGCTACAGGAGTCAGCTTCTGTGGTTCCTTTGCAGTCCATTACGCTCCTTTAGTTTCTTAGCTGGAGGGCAGAAGAAATGCAGCTTGTGAAAGCAGAGAATTGTTTGGGAAAGCTCGTGGTAGGCTGTGGGTTCCCTGGCCTCACTGCGCAGGTGTGTGTGTGTGCAGTGGAAGCCGTGGGCATTGCTCACTTGGATCCCCATTCCCCAAGGACACCCTTCCCTGAAGGTCCGGAGCTGTGCACAGCCCAGAGCTGTGTTTTTCAAGCACCCTTTGCCTTGCTCCAACTGCTCTCTCAAACCCCTCACCCGAGCACATGCTCCCCCACGCACTGCAGGTTTTCAATGTGAGCAGATTTCGATTTTCCTTTGCCCCCCTGTGATTCCAGTGGCTTTGTAGCTCCTCTTCTCACAACAGACAAGAGATCTACAATAGGCCAGACACCTGAGCCCTGGGACTGTGTTTAACAGAGGTGAAAAAAGCTACCCATGGAAGAACAACAAATCAGCATTATCTTACAGAATGCCTGAGCCTGACAAGGTAAACCTGTTACAAGTTATTGGCCTAGGTAGGCAAAACGTAAATTAATGGGTTTTTTTAAATAGGAAAATGTTTGCAGACTCTTCCTTCTGGCATGTAGTATCTGCAATGTGACAAACTGATAATTTGAGTTTCTGTCATCTGGACTGAGCAGTTGAGGAAGGGGAAACACTGGGTGCAAACCTTTTACAGACCCAGTTCAGGCGGAAAGACCAAGGCAGTCTGATTTTTCCCTTCACAAAGGCCAAAGAAGGAGAGAGATACTGGTTTTTTGTTTTTTTTTTTCCTGAAGCAACAGAACAAAAATAAATGTAGGCAATAGCACAACATGATGATTTTCAGAGCCAAGATATTCTGAAATGTAACAAGTGAGATGATGCAGCCATGGTGTTGCTTGATAAAACGAGTATGTGCACAGAAACACAGATAGTGCTATGGCAGTGCAGTGACAGTAACAGACCGTGTGGGAAGAGAATCCCTACTGTAGTGAGAAACTCTGTCTTGCTTGGTTAAAATTCAAATTTTCCTGGCTGTTATAGGTTAAAGCTGGATCTTTAACAATGTTTAAATGAACAAGTGTTCACGATATAAACTCGTGGATGTATGTTTCTGAGAAACATGGGAAGCCCTCACTGGAATAGTAACTACCAAGAGGAAAGGTTCTAAGGAAGGGCTACAGAGAAGAGTCTTGCTGCTGTATTGAAACCACACAGTAGCACAGAGTCAAATACATGCCCTGCGGTCTTTCTTAAAATCCATTTACAGTTTATACCCTCTGCTACTGTGCTGTAACACATCTGCCTCATCAACAGCTGACAAGCCCAAGCATCCCCAAACTGGCTGAGCCTTCGGTGGCAGTAACACCGTATCCGTGGCAATAGTAAAACTTTGACCCTCCTGACTGATTCAGCAGTGATTGCTGTGCTCTTCCTCAGCAGTGCTTGCATTTTCACAGCGTGCAAGAGCAGCAATATCCGTACCAGCGGTGTGAGAAGGAGCAGGTAAGAGAAGGAATTATCTGTGAGCTCTCCAGCTGTTAACTCCTGCAGGAATATGACTTGGGCCATGGCCAGAGGTGGGAATCAAAACATTCGTGCCAGAAGTGCTGGTGGTTCTGCTGCCTGTGCAGATGGGGATGTGTCTGCCCTGGACACATCTGCCAGGCTGTCAAGTTGATGACAACATGAGAGGGCAAGGCTTCAAAAAATAAATAAAAATGAAAACATGAGCCAGATTAGAGACATTTCAGTGGCAGTGCACACACCAAACCTAGCAGTGGCTGGTGCCAGGCCATGAGGTGACCTCAGGACTCCCGGGGCAGGGGTGGAGGGACCATGGTACACACCAGCACACCCCTCGCTGGAGCTGTTCAGCTTGGAGAGGTGAAGGCTGTGGAGAGACCTTAGAGCACCATCCAGTACCTAAAGAGAGCTGGAGAGAGACTTTGTAGCCGGGTATGCAGTGGCAGAACAAAGGGGAATGCCTTCAAACAGAGAGTAGGTGTAGATGGGCTATTGGGAATTAGGAATTTTTCCCTGGGAGGGTGGGCAGGCCCTGGCACAGGTGCCCAGAGCAGCTGTGGCTGCCCCTGGATCCCTGGCAGTGTCCAAGGCCAGGCTGGACATTGGGGTTGGAGCAGCCTGGGACAGTGGGAGGTGTCCCTGCCATGGCAGGGGTGGATGGGATGGGCTTTAAGGTCCCTTCCAACCCAAACCATTCCATGATTCCCCTCAACGCTGGCACACCATCCTCTCATCCCCAAACCCTGCCTTACTCTCATCCCTTTTCCCTCACCCCTGTTATCTCCATTCCCTCAGCCCCAGGCACTCCTTTCCCCTCATTCCAAGCACTCTCTTCCCCGCAGCACCTCATCCACCTCCCCGCATCCTCACATGCCCTTTCTCCTCATCCGGGCCCTCCTTTCCCCTCAGCTCCATCCCCCTCTTCCCTTCATCCCAGGCACTCCTTTATTCCTCAGGCCGGTTTCCCCTTTATCCCTCAGCCCAGGTACCCCTGTGTCCTTCAGCCTGGGCTCCCTACCCCTCATCCTGGGCACCCTTTATCCCTCAGCCCGGGTTCCCTCTCCCCTCAGCCCGGGTTCTCTTTCCCCGCATCCCGGGCTCCCTACCCGTCACGCTGTGCCCCCCGCTCCCCTCAGCGCGGGCTCGGTTCCCCTCAGCCCGGGCTCGGTCTCCCCCCAGCCCGGGCTCAGTTCCCCTCACCCTGTGCCCCCCGCTCTCCTCAGCCCGGGCTCGGTTCCCCTCAGGCCGGGCTCGGTCTCCCCTCAGGCTGGGCTCGGCTCCCCTCAGCCGTGCCGCCCCGCGGA